>JAHRHZ010000133.1:3292304-3321303 GCA_024137785.1 Ginglymostoma cirratum
CTCTCTCTCTCTCTCTGTGTTTGTGTCCTCCTCTCTCTCTCTCTCTGTCTGTGTTCTCTCTCTCTCGCTCTCTCTCTCTCTGTCTGTGTTCGCTCGCTCGCTCTCTCTCTCGCTCGCTCTGTCTGTGTGCTCGCTCGCTCTGTCTGTGTGCTCGCTCGCTCGCTCTGTCTGTGTTCTCGCTCGCTCGCTCTGTCTGTGTTCTCGCTCGCTCGCTCTGTCTGTGTGCTCGCTCGCTCGCTCTGTCTGTGTGCTCGCTCTGTCTGTGTGCTCGCTCTGTCTGTGTGCTCGCTCTGTCTGTGTGCTCGCTCTGTCTGTGTGCTCGCTCGCTCTCTCGCTCGCTCTGTCTGTGTTCGCTCGCTCGCTCTCTCTGTCTGTGTTCGCTCGCTCTCTCGCTCTCTCTCTCTCTCTGTCTGTCTGTGTTCTCTCTGTCTCCGGGTGTGACCTGTTAATTTAACTCTCATTCACACCCTCCCCAGTGAGGGAGTGGTGGAATCTGGAGCATTGTGGACTGGAGTTTCTTGTTTCCGGTGGGTTTCACTGCCCTTCCACCTCCTACACTGTGTGCGCCTGCTTCTATTCTTAGAAGGCAAGTGACTGAATCCTGGCATGATATTTTAACTTTTAAATAAACATCAATTATTTTTGAAACAAAACGGATTCTTGGGCTGTTAGTAGCGGGGGCTGGTGACAAGTACTAACCACTCTGTCAGCATGCACTATTGTTTTAAGATAGCAAAAAGAGCTCAACTTAAATTGGAATAGGAAGAGGCCATTCAGCCCCTTCCTGTGGTGAAATGGTTTGGCAGGGGGGAGACTGTGGGGAAAACAGAGGGTCAGAGGCAAGGACCACTTCACCCTACCCTTCTCCCCCCGCCAAACTGTAGCTCTGATTTCCTCCAGATTGGGGCAACTGGAAATGAGCTGTGACCCTCGAGTGACTGTTAGAGTAATGGGCCTCAGAAAGGAGGGGACAAATGAATCTTTTTGCCCGGCTCTTGCTGAGATGCCAAGAAAGGGGAAAGAGTTCTGTCCCCACGGCCATTTCTCCTTCCTCCCCGTCTCCCAGTGAGGGGAGAGCTCTCACCAAGGTGCCCATTGAAAACTCGGTGCCAAGAGCTGGACACAGTTGAGAGATCGGGCCTAGCCACGACTCTGGCCTAACCTCCAGCCCTTCCTCTCCTATCCCTCTCGGGTAAAGAGCTGCCATTTCTTTAACCTGAGCCACTTTGTCACACCACCGTGTTCCCTGGCTGACACCTCTGTCTTGGGCCTGCTGTAGTGCTCCAGCAAACCTCAGCGCAATATGGAAGAACAAAACTTTCATTTTCCGCTTGGAACGTTACAGCCTTTAAGGCTCAATGTTGAGTTCAATAATTTTAAGCCCTGAGCACCTTGTCCCATGTCCTTACTCCAACCCCCACACAACAGGCCTTGTCATCGCATGGGTGTCTCCGTTAGCAGCTGTTCACTCTCTCCCAGGCTGACCTTTACCTGTTACTTTGTTTGTCCAAATGATTTCTCCCTGCCCCTCTCCGGGCTCCATTTTAACCTATTGTTTACTTCTTGCCCCCTCCCCCACTCCCCATCTTCAGCATGTACACCAACCCTCCCCTAGTTACCATTACTTCTGAAAAAGGGCCACTGGACCCAAAATGTTAATTCTGTTCCTCTCTCTCCAAGATGCTGCCAGACCTGCCGAGTTTTTTTGTCAGCAATTTTTTTGTTTCTAATTTCCAGCATCTGCAAGTCTGGGTTTTTTTTTTTGGCATCTTTAACCTTACCTGGAAGGGAGATTTCCATTGTTTCATGGAGACCCCTCTTGTCCATTCCCAGTTCCTCAGTCTCTCAACCATTTGTAAAATACCACAATCTAGTATTTTGTCTCTGAATTGGGACGTCTCCCATCGCCATGCATTGAACTTCTGTAGTTTTGTTGCCCACCCATGTCAATCTCCCTTTGTGATTTTTCACATATCCCACACACCCTCCCACCTGCCCCCAGCCCTGCACGCACAGACACACGCACACAGTTCCCCTATTTATCATTAGACCTAACTTAGTACCTTCATAAACATAGTTAAAAGGCGCTCTGCATTAATAAAAGTTTTGGATGATGTGGTATTGAAACAAGACAACCCCAGTACAAAGCCTTGCTGTACACACACACACACACACACACACACACACACACACACACCAACAAGAAACAAGAGTACAAAAAACATAGAACAGTGCAGCACAGTACAGGCCCTTCGGCCCACGATGTTGTGCCAAACTTTTACCCTAAACCTAAGGTCTATCTAACCTCCACCCCTACCTTATACTATCATCCATAGGCCTATCTAATGGCCGCTTAAATGCCCCTAATGAGGCCGACTCCACTGCACTCTCCGGCAATGCATTCCACGCCCCGACCACGCTCTGAGTAAAGAACCTACCTCTGATATCTCCTCATATCTACCTCCACCCACTTTAAAACTATACCCCCTCGTAATAGCTACCTCCATCCTTGGCACCCTAAGACACTTGGCCCTTCTAACTCTTGACCAATTGGGTCAGTGGGCTGAGGAGTGGCTGACGGAGGTTAATTTGGACAAATGCGTTTTAGTAAAAACAAACAAAGGCAGGACTTGTACTGTTCTGAAGTACAAAGAGACTTGGGAGCTCTAGTCCAGGATTCTCAAGGTAAACTTGCAAGTTGAGTCAGTAGTTAGGAAGGCAAATGCAACTTTAGCATTTATTTTGAGAGGACTTGAATATAAAAGCAGGGATGTACTTCTGAGGCTCTACAAGGCTCTGGTCAGGCCACATTTGGAATATTGTGCACAGTTTTGGGCCCCATATCACAGGAAAGATGTCTTGGCCCTGGAGCGGTTTCAGAGGTGGTTCACAAGAATGGTCCCAGGAATTAAAAAATTTAACATATGAGGAACATTTGAGGACTCTGGGTCTATACTTGATAGAGTTTAGAAGGATAAGAGGAGGATCTAATTGAAACTTACAGAATACTGAATGGCCTGGACAGAGTGGATGTTGGGAAGATGCTTCCCTTGGTAGGAGAGACTAAGACCCGAGAGCACAGCCTTAGAGTAAAGGGAAGACCTTTTAGAACTGAGATAAGGAGAAACTACTTCAGCCAGAGAGCGGTGAATCTATGGAATTCACTGCCACAGAAGGCTGTGGAGGCCAGGTCACTGAGTATATTTAAGACAGAGATAGATAGGTTCTTGATTGTCAAGGGGATCAAGGATTACGGGGAGAAAGCAGGAGAATGGGGTTGAGGAGCTTATCAGCCATGATTGAATGGCGGAGCAGGCTCGATGGGCTGAATGGCTTAATTTTTGCTCCTATGTCTTATGGTCTAAAAGTAGGGCCTTGGATACTGCTGTCGAGCAAAGAGAACAAAGGGGTTCAGGTACATAATTCTTTGAAGTTTGCATCACCTGTAGACAAGGTGGTTAAGAAGGCATTTGGCACGCTTGCCTTCATTGCTGAGACCAGAGGAGTTGGGAGAGCATGTTGAGGTTGTCCAGGACGTTGGTGAGGCCTCTTCTGGAATATTATGTCCAGTTCTGGTTGCTCTGTTATAGGAAGGATATTATTAAGATGGAGAGGGCTCAGAGGAGACTTACCAGGATGTTGCTGGGAATGGAGGGTTGTGAGTTATAAAGAGAGGCTGGATAGGCTGGGACTTTTTCACTGGGCAGTAAGAGGTTGAGGGGGTGACCTTACAGAGGTTTATAAAATCATGAGGGGCATGGATACGGTGAAGATCAAAGGTCTTTTCCCTTGAGTGGAGCAGTTCAAAACTAGTGGGCACAGTTTTAAGCTGAGAGAAGGTTTACAAGGGACCTCCAGGGCAAATTTTTTTTTTCAAAACACGGTAGTTCATATGTGTAATGAACTTCCTGAGGAAGCAGGTAAAATAGCGCCATTTAAAACACATTTGGACAGGTACATGAATAGGAAAGGTTTCGAGGGATATGGGCTAAACACAGGCAAATGGGCCTAGTTCAGTTTAGGGAACTTGCTTGGCATGGGCGAGTTGGGCCGAAGGGCCTGTTTCCGTGCTGTATGACTTTATGACTGTATCCATTCTGTCTGTATTGGGTCTATGCCAATGTGCTGGACCACAATCAGCCAACACAGTGAATCAACGTGAAACACATACAAATAAATTGTTGTTTCACTTGAATGGAATGCTGTGGTGGTTGGAGGAGGAATTAATATTGCATTCCTTGCTCTAGGTCTAGGAAGACATTGTGGCCAGACCTGGAGGTGTTGGTGGGGTCGGGGGAGTAACTGTGGAGTGGATTAGCGTGTCACAGAGAGGAAATGGCCTCTTCAGGATGTTGCGAGGGAAGGGACATTGTGCCAGAGAAGGCAAAAATGGCAGAGGATCAACTATGGAAACTGCAGGAAGTGAGGATAAGAGGAACCCTGTCAGGAGAGGAGAGGAAGGGAGGGGGAAAAAGGTGGGAATGGAATGGGAGAGAATCCTTCATTAACACCTTCATTAAAGGAAGATGTACCAGGATAGTTAGGTAGAGATGTCATCGTCTTACCACGCCATGGGGCTGCTCTGTCTCATTAGAGAGATGCCTGGTGGTGTTTTAACCTGAGGGTCCCATGCCTGAGGTGAGGGGAGAGGTTGAGAAGGAGAGTCCTTCATGGTAACCTCAGCCAGTGTGGGAATCGTACCCACCCTGTTGGCGTCGCTGTGCATCATGAATCAGTAATTTGGCTAACTGAGCGAAGTCTGAAAAAAGGTGATGGCGGTATAGAAGTTGGGAGAAAGGAGTCCTTTTACAAAGTGGCGTGTGAGAAAGTGCAGCCGAGGTAGCTGTGGGTCTCAGTGGGTTTGGGGTAATGATTTCGCGATTGACCATTCCCAGAGATGGAAGGGGTTCGGAGAGATGGACCAGGTGAGGGTGAGAGCATTTTGGAGATTGGAAACCATGTGGTGGTCATTTTTCCAGCCCAGGCAAGAGGCCAAAGAGTCGGATTGAACTAGTGAATAGAATCCTTACAGTGTGGAAGCAGGCCATTTGGCCCATCGAGCCCACCCTGACCCTCTGAAGAACATCCCACCCAGACCCAACCCCCTACCCTATCCCTATAATGCAACATTTCCCATGGCTAATGGCTAACCCTGCGTATCCCTGAACACTATGGGCAATTTAGTGTGGCCAACCCACCTAACCTGCACATCTTTGGATTGTGGGAGGAAACCGGACCACCCGGAGGAAACCCACGTAGACACTGGGAGAATGTGCAAACTCTGCACAGACAGTTGCCCGAGGGTGGAACCAAACCCGGGTCCATGGCGCTTTGAGGCAGCACTGGGTCATTGTGCTGACCATGTCATCAGTGTGCTCGAAGTGAGGTGAGAGAGAGAGAGAGAGAGAGAGAGAGAAAGTCTGGAACAAGGCATGGTCCACAAGCTCATTCACCTGTTTTCCCCCCACCCACCCCCAATCTGGGGGCCCATAACAGCACCTTGTACTGGGACAATGGTGGGGGGAGTGGGGCTGGTGAAGTTGGTGAATGTGAGAGATTGCTGGGAAATAGGGACTGGTGGGAGCTCGGAGGCATGAGAGATGTGGAGAGCTCTCACCCTGTCGTGGCTGGGTTGTAGAGGGGCTAGATATCCAAGATGAAGAGGAAATGGTTAGGACCAAGGGGGTTGTGCAAGGTCATAATGTAGGTGAGCCAGCAGTGGAAAAGGAAAACGTCAAGAGGAAAGGAAATCAGCTCAGTAAGAGGCGGAAACCATGGATTTATCATGGATCTATCTGGATAAGGAAGAAAGAGGGACTTTTCACAACTTTGGGATAGTCTGGAGTTTTACTGCCAGTCAGGCCTGCAAGAGAGAGTCAGAGGTGATGGCACTGGGTTAGTATCACGCAGTCCAGCTGAATGGTCTGAAGATGGAGGTTCAAATCTCACCATGGCCACTGCTGAAAGATGAAAATTCCAGGAGTAAACTCAGGATTTGAAAGCTGGTCTCCATGATGACGATCACACACTGCTCTAAGTGCTGATTGTCTCGAGATGGGATAACGACCCAATAATCTGTTTTTGAGATGTTGATTTGAGGGATAAATATGAGTCGTCTCTGGGGATAATTCCACACCACCCCCCCGCCTCGCTTACTCTTCGCGATGGTGTCACGGCATTCTGTACATGTCCCTAAGAGAGCGATCAGGCAGGACTTTGGCTTAATGTCTCGTCCGTTTTCTGAGCACAACGCAAGTGCCTTCAGGAAGCTGGCAGCTTCTGTCGTAAGCAAATCCTGCAGGATATGGTGGGATTGCGAATTCCGCTGGGATCAATTAAGCAGGACCTGGGGAGTGAAAGATGCTTCCTCTGAGATGGAGCTGTGAGAGTTTCTGCAAACTGGCAGGAGATGCCTGGTTTATACAATCATTTAACTTTGGAACACTTTAAGGGATGATTTAATGGTGGGGGTGGAGGGCATTTCTGATTAATCCTTCAGTTTATATGATCGTAATGGGCAGCCTGATTCTAATCTCTCATTCGAGCAACCTATTAAGGGACCCTTGTTATTTGTTATGTATGTAAATGATACAGATGAAGATGTAGAGGGAATGTTAAGCAAATATGAAGACAACGCCAAGATTAGTAGAGTGGTTAA
Organism: Ginglymostoma cirratum; assembly: GCA_024137785.1. Lineage (NCBI taxonomy): Eukaryota > Metazoa > Chordata > Chondrichthyes > Orectolobiformes > Ginglymostomatidae > Ginglymostoma > Ginglymostoma cirratum. The sequence continues at coordinate 3,298,963 of JAHRHZ010000133.1, forward strand.
TAGCGAAGGAGATGGTTGTAGGTTACAGGAAGACGTGGTCTGGTTGATCAGATGGGCAGACCAGTGGCAGATGATAAAGGCAATCACTTTGGAAGAAGAAACAAGATAAGAGAGTATTTAGTGAATGGCAGGATACAGGGTAGCTTAGAGGAACAGAGGGATCTTGAGGTAATTATTCACAGAGCCCGGAAGTTGGCAGAGCAAGTGAATAGCGTAAAGATGGCATGTGAGAAACTTGCCTTCATCAGTCATGGCATAGTGTATAAGAGCAAGGAGGTAACGCTGGACAGTTGTACAGAGCCACAACTGGAGTACTGTATGCAGTTCTGGTCGCCTCATCACAGGATGTGATATCACTAGAGGGGGTATAGGTGAGGTTGGCCACAATGTTGCCTGTGATGGAAAAATTGAGCTATAAGGAGAGACTAGAATGACTTGGATTGTTTTCTTTTAGAGCGGCGAAGACCTGAGGTGGAGGGCTATGGGCAGGGTGAATAGAGAGTAGATGTTCCCCTTAGCTGAGGGGGTCAATCATGAGAGGACACAGTTTTAGAGTAAGGGACATTTGAGGAAAAAACTTTCACTCAGCACGTGGTTCAAATCTGGAATGCACTGCCTGGGAAGATGGTCAAGGCCGGATGTCTTTCAACCTTTTTGTTTTTAACAAATATCATAACATTCAAGGCTATGGGACTAGTGCAGGAAATTGGGATTAGTACACTTTTAGTGGTAGTCATTGTCAGCGATGGGCTGAAGGGCCTTTTCTGCACTGTGTGAATAAGTGAACATTATCATCCATGCTTTGGTCCTCTGAGCTATTGATAATCATCTCATACGCTTTTGGTGACCAGCAAGATTGATCCAAGCTGGAACTTGATGTCAGTCCTGCTCCAGGTCAACTTGGAATGTTGTCCAGTGGAAGTGTGAGAACTGACCTTTGCTTTTACTTTCCCCCCTGCCCCAGGCCTGGAATCCAGAACAAGCAGAGGCATTAGAGACAGGGAAAGCCATCTTTGCATTTATATAGAGCCTTTCTCGACCTCGGGATATTTCTCATCTCTTCGCCACCAGTGAAATCCTTTCGCTGTGATGTTGCCACGGTGTTGCAGCCAATCAGCACCCAGCGAACTCACTCATGCAGCAAGTGAAAGTAACCCGAGAGTCTGGCTTCTAGAGCATACTGTTAGCTCTGCTTTGAAGCAGTGCAATCAGATCTTCGATGTCCGTCCTTTTAAGGAAAAACATACTTTGTGTTTGCTTTTCTTTTACTCTTTTTTCATGGGATGTGGGAATCACGGGCAAGATCAAAATGTGCCTAATTGCCCATGAACTGAGGGGCTTGCTTTCCTCAGCCATTTCAGAGGGTCTGGAGTCACACTTCGGCCAGCGTAGTCTTAAGAACTTCTGCATCTTGGTAGAAAATAGGAGCAGGAGTAGGCTATTCAGCCCCTCGAGCTTGCTTCACCCCCATTACAATCATGGATGATCATCCGATTCAGTCCCGTGTCCACCTTCTCTCCATACCCGTTGATCCCTTTATCCCAAAGCGCTATATCTGACTCCTTTTAACATTGTGTTCCGAAAGATTAAAGTTAAACAATGAAAAGATTCATCTTCAATCCAGTGCCAAGGTCAGATTACAAGCCTGAGAGAAGTTGAATTGGAATATGTCACTCTGAAGATTGACTCCCAAGAGGGAATGCTTTCCAATGTAGTAGTAATCAACTATTCATATATAATTGTGGCTTCATCAATTCTGCTTAGGTATTTGTAGAGCAGAATTTTTATTTAGCATTGTGCTTCGAAGGATTCTGAGTCCTTCATGCTATAATGTTGAACAGGCCAAAATTTAGGCAGTGCAAATAACAGAAAATGATTTAATGTTCGTAGACTGAGCCAGCTATTTGAATTAAGTGACAACAAAATAAGACCGGACTATATTCACCGTAGCTGAGTGATATTAGTCATTGATTGGAGAGAGAGAGAGAGATCAGACGTTTGTTTGTCCCAACCTCCCACTGATTCCGGATGTTTTGAATGTCTAATAATTTACAGACCGGGTCATGTGGCATTGCCCTGTGGGGAGAAAAGGATTCCAAAAGTACATCTCGCCTCCCTCTGTGCCTGTTTTGTACAGTTGCTAGCACCTTTCTTGCTTCTGGTAGGTAGCTTGTGGGGTTCAAATCCCAAATTGTCTGCAGTGCAGTGCCACAGCTGTCGGAGACGTCTTTCATACGAGACACGGAACGGAGACCCCGAGGTGGAAGGAGAAGATTCCATTGCAATAAGAAGGGCAGGAAGCTTTGCTCTCTAAATATTTGATTTGATTTATTATTGCCACGTGCCTGCAGTACAGGCGTCCCATACAAACTGCGTTAGGGGAAGAGAACAGAGCGAGGAATGCAATGTTAGAGCTGCAGGGAAGGCATGCAAAGAGAGAGATCAACATTAAATCTAAAATTTGAGAGGTCCATTCAGAAATCTGATAACTGCAGGGAAGAAGCTGTTCTTGAATCTGTTGGTACGCGTGTATAAACCTTTGTAACTTCTGCCCAATGGAAGAGATTATAACTGGGGTTTGGGGGGGGGGGTTCTTTGGCTGTTTTCCTGAGGCGGGGAGAGGTATAGATGGAGTCAGTGGCTGGAAGGTTGGCTTGTGTGATGGGCTGGGCTGTGTTCACAACTCTGTAGTTTCTTGCGGTCCTTGGACAGAGCAGTTGCCAAATATCCTGGCCACACGTCATCCGTCAACACCGCAATCTGGTCACTGCTGTCTTGCCTTTAAGTTGAGAGTTTGCTGTACACTTATTGGCTACCTTGTTACTTGCCTTCAGCAGGACAACAAGATCTATTGAAAGTATTCCATTGGCCACAGAACCATTTGGGACAACCCAAAGTTGCTAAAAGTGCTATGTCAATGCAGGTCCTTTTTTTTTATTTTTGTTGAGATTGGCTGGTTGGGGAATAGGACTCCTTTTCTTTTATGAAAATGTAAGAGGGCACAGAGGGGGAGAGAAGAAGAGAGCGGTGTGGGATTCAGACACGGCTCACGATGTGGTCAGACTGCTTTGTTCTGGGAGATTCCCTACATTTCCTATTCTGTTGCTGAGCCGAGCAGAGAGAGAGTGAGGTCGTGTTCTCAACGTGCACGTTCCCAGCAATTGGGCAAAGACTCTGACTGACTGATTTACCGACTGTTCTTGTTTCAGCTGAGAAAGTGACCTCTCTGGGAAGGGACTGGCACAAGTTCTGCCTGAAATGCGAGCGCTGCAACAAGATCCTGTCGCCGGGGAGTCACGCCTCGGTGAGTACCGGGCTGCGGAGAGTTCCCAGCTCCGTGTGCTGTCAGCAGCACTTCGACCACAGTAGGCATATCCTCCACAGCCAGTTATCACTGAATGCGCTCCTAAGACCGTGGGCCCAAAACAGTGCACTGGGTACAGTGTATGCCCTGCACGGGGGCACCGGGTACAGCATATGCTGTATAGTGGGCATTGACATACATACACAGAACTTGACACAGCCCACCATCTACCTGGCATGGTACGCAGGATGTCGTGTACAGCAAATAAACACACCGCGATACACAAGGCAACCACACAGACCTCATCAATACGTTGAGTGCAGGGAAATATGAGGCAGTTGATTATAGTCGGGAGAGCTTTGAGCGACCACCTTCGAACGAAGGCTACAATTGTGAAGAGGGTGCAGGAGCACAGAAACCCGAGTGTGCCTGTGCACAAACCATCAAAAGTGGTCAGGGTAGAACGAGAGCACGGTTAATAAAGCAGGCAGTGCGCTCAGTTTTATTCACGGGAGCGTATGATACCGGAACAAGCGTGGCCTGGCCATTCTATAGGAAACAGTGACCCTCCCTCAGCTGGAGTTTCACAGCCAAACTTTAGGAAGGACTTGAGGAGAGAGTGTGGAAAAGATCCACAAGATTGGTTTCAGGGATGAGGAATCTATTGAAGAGGTTGGGATTGTTCTTCTCACAGAGGAGTGGGTTGTTCCAGTGATCTCTTTGAGCTGTTCAAAACCAGGAGGGTTCTGGACCCTGGAGTAGACAGGGAGAAACTGTTCCCATTTGATGGGAGGGTTAAGAACGAGAGGGGCACTGATATAAAGGAATTGGTGAAAGAAGCGTTGGCTCCACGCGGGAAAAATACACGCAGCGAGTGGTTAGGATCTGAAACACACTATCTGAGAGTGTATTGGAACCAGGAGCAATCGGGCAGTTTGATCAGTATTGGGCAGGGCAGTATTTTAGAGCCATGGAAACCACAACATGGGACGATGTTATTGGCTGTTAGAGAGCTAGCACCTATTGGTTGGGTTGAATCCTCTCTTTCTGTGTTATAACTGTTCTATCACATCATGTCAGTCTTCCTCTCCTGATAACTGGCAAATGGTTTACCATCAGGATGGAACATTGTTCAGCTCTGCTCATCTCATACAATCCCTACAGCGTGGAAACAGGCCCTTCGGCCCAACAAATCCACACGGACCGTCCGAGCATCCCACCCAGACCCATCCCACTATAACCCACCTAATCTACACCTCCCTGAACGCTATGGGCAATTTAGCATGGCTAATCCGCCTAACCTGCACATTTTTTGGACTGCGGGAGGAAACCGGAGCACCTGGAGGAAACCCACGCAGACACGGGGAGAATGTGCAAACTCCACACAGACACTTGCCCGAGGTTGGAATCGAACCCGGGTCTCTGACGCTGTGAGGCAGCAGTGCTAACCACTGAGCGCTACTGTAACATCTCTGTGGCGTCCCCACTTGTACGTCCCTGAGTCAGGCCGGGCTGTGAAGCCCGCGTGCGCACACAGATGCACGCACGCACACGGCTTGCCAGATGTGTGACTGATATTTGCAGCAGTAACCATCCTCACTGAGGAGAATGTGAGCAGGCTGCTGTACCTACTGGGACTAGCCTGTTGAGAGGGAAAGGCTCCATATGCAGTGACTACGCCTTACCCACATCCCCGTGTTTCTCTGGGAAACGGTGAAAGTGTAGTTTGGAATTTGCTGCTTCCATGACTTTGTTAAAATGGCTTGAATTAGCCAGTGATAGGATCACAGAGCCACGGAAACGTGAGGGTAGAATTGTGGCTTCGGAGTATGGGAGCTGGTTGCAAGGGTGATGTGTGTGTTTGCACGTGTACATTGGTGTGTCTATGCATGTGTGTGTGTGTGTGTGTACATGTATGGTGTGTCTCTGCATGTGTGAGTGCAAGTGTGTGTATTAGTGTTGCCTGTGAGTGAATGAATGTGTATATGTAACTGTGTGTGTCTGTGTATACGTGCGTCTCTGTGTGAGTACAAGTATCTGTGTATGCGAGCGAGCAGGGGTATTATTGTATCGTGATCCAAGCTGCAAAAACTTACACCTAGCACCCAAGGGGACTAATGGAATAATAGATTGCTGCCAATTTTGTGGTTAAAAATACACACAAATGATCGCACAACATTTCAGCTCAGAGAGGTAGCATTTGGACCGTAATACTGAAGCCAGCTCTTCGATACAGCTGTCCAACTCCCCTCTCTCTCCCCTGCTGTTTCTCTACCCCCCCTACAAATGTTCCTCCTCTTCCAGTAGTTACTCAATCCCCATTTTGTTTTTTTGGAAATTACAATTGTGTCTGCGTCAGTCAGGGGAGTAAGAGATCACAACTGCTTGGTGTGTGTGGGATGGCTAGAAAGATCCATCTCACCTCTGGCCCTTTCCCAATCATCTGTAACAATTCATTCTTCAGTGTATTGTCAAAATTACTCTGAAGAATTCAGAATGTTCCATGGTTACGGTCCAGCAAAAGTTTCCTTGCAGTGAAATTGTCTTTTATTTGGGCCTGGTTTGTGGATGGATCGTCATAATTCTCTACTGCAGAGAGCTGCGCATGCTTAGTCATTGGGAATATTCAAAATTGAAAGTGGTAGACTTCCCGAAATATAAAATAATTCTTTTATTTGTTTACAGGATGTAGGCCTCACTGACTGGACCCAGCATTTATTGCCAAACCCTAGTTGTTAAGGGGGCCTTTGAGAGTCAGTTGCACTGCTGAGGGTCTGGAGTGACATGTAGGTCAGACCAACTTAAGGACATTAGTGAACCATATGGGCTTTTTAATGACAATCATTATTTAGTTGCTACTTTTTGAAAGGCCAATTTTTTTTTTTTCTTTGAAAATTGAATTCAGTTGTATTGTCATCGTTTGCTGTGGTTAGGATTTGAACCCATGTCACAGGAGCATTAGCCTGGGGTTCTGGGTTAACTAGTCCACTGTCCCAGTCTCCCCCCCCCGCCCACTCCCCTTTTCAGGGTGTGGGGGATGATGCAGGAGGGTGGAGTCAAGCTAGAGAATCATGCCCTGCTATGGGAAGGATATTATTAAACTGTAGAAGGTTCAGAAAAGGATGTTGCTGGGACTGGAGGGTTTGAGTTACAAGGAGAGGCTGAATAGAGCTGGAGTGTAGGAGGTTGAGGGGTAACCGTATAGAGGTTTATATAATTATGAAAGGCAGAGATGAAGGTCTTTTCCTTCAAGACCTTTCATTTGAAAAACAGGACAAGTGGAGGACATTTGGCCCTTCCAGTTTGATCTTTCACTCAGTTAAGTCATTGTCATATAGCATGGAAACAGGGTAGGGGAGCTCAGAACTAAAGGGCATAGGTTTAAGGTGAGCAGAGAAAGATTTAAGAGAGACCTGAGGGACAACATTTTCATGCACAGGCTGGTTCATATGTGGAACGAACTGCCAGAGGAAGTGGTAGATGCACGTTACAAAATTCAAAAGCCGTTTAGACAGGTACATGGATAGAAAAGTTAAGAGGGACCTGGGCCAAATACAGGTGGGTGGGACTAGTTTAGTTTGGGAAACTTGGTCAGCCTGGACGAGTTGGGCCAAAGGGGTCTGTTTCTGTGCTGTATGACTTTACGACTTATTGAGTGATAGATCAGGCTGAAAGGGCTGAATTGGCCTCCTGTTCTCATTGATTTTTAATGAAAGACCACGAGGGCATGTGTTCAAATTACTGCTATTGGCGTAGGGCTCATATATTCAGGCACTGCTGTGGGCACCACATCTGGACCAAACAAGAGTCTCTGACAGAATCTTCTGGAAAAGCTGCTTCCGATGGGCCTCCACCCAATCTCAGGCCTCGTCTCCTCCACCGTAAGCAACGTGCTTCAGCGAAAATTTTAAAACAAATGCAGGGCGACATCAATCTCGCCACAAGCAAAACCCCTGAGGCATTGATTGATTTGTCTAAAGGGAGCTGGAGAAATTAATAGGCCGAGCCATTAGAGAGAGAGAATTTAACACGGGAGGCGCGCTCTGAGATAGAAACAACTTATTGTCTTCTCAATGGATAAAGGGAAGCAGTTTTACTGAGCTAGTAATACAAAGGCCCAGTCTAAGGCCAGCCGGATTTTAAATTCAACTGAGAATTGAAACCTGGTGTTAGTGACGATAACCCATGACACCATTGTCAGTTGTCAAAAAGAAAATCCACTGGTTCACTAACCTCCTTTAGCGAGCTGCCTCCTTAACAGTAGTGAGGAAAGAGTTCTGAAGGTCCAGTTGCCCAAGTTCAGGCCATTGCTCCTAGACTGGATGGGAACTTGGAGTGGGAGAAGTAGGTGGACCTGTCTTGATCCATGTAGATGCCAGAGACAGAAATAGAACTGGGAAAAACGGGTTCTGTTGAGGAATTATGAGCAGCTCGGGGCTAAATTTAAAAAGCAGAACCATAGAAGTAATCTCTGGACTACTACCTGGGCTACGTGAAAACTGGCATAGAGCAAATAAGATCAGAAGTAATATGTGGTTCAGAGGATTGGTGTGGGGGAAATGGGCTCCAATTCAAGGAACACTGGCATAAATACTGGGGAAAGAGACTACTGTTCCATCGGGATGGCTTATAAAATCATAAGGGGCATAGATAAGGTGAGTAGTAAAGGTCTTCTCCCCAGGGTAGGAGGCAGGGGGAGTCCAAGACCAGAGGGCGTAGCTTTAAGGTGAGAGGGGAAAGATCTAAAAGAGACCTAAGGGACAACTTCTTTCACACCGAGGGTGATGCCTGTATGGAATGAGCTGCCAGAGGAAGTGGTGGAGGCTGGTACAGTTCCAACGTTTAAAAGACATTTGGACAGGTCCACAGGAATGGTTTAGAGGGTGAATGCTGGCAAATGGGACTAGTTCAGTTCGGGGAAACCTGGTCAGCATGGATGAGTTGGGCTGAAGGGTTTGTTTCCGTGCTGTATAACTGTATAAATCCTTTAACTCGGTTTGTCGTCAAAGCCTTTAAAACTAATTGGGGTGGGGGAAAGTGTTCAATTAAAGGGAAGCTTTAAAAAAAAGTCAAAAAGAAATGAGTGAACAGAGGTGTAGGGTAGCGAAGAGGCAACAATCAGTGTGGCAGGAACGGGTAGAAAAAATACACAGAAAAGTAAAACGGAAATTAGAATCAGAGAGAGGAGTAATGAGACAAAGGCCAAAGTTTTTAAGGATTTTTATCTGATTAGATGCAGCATTTGTAACAAGGCAAGTGAGTTCACAGTGCAAATAGAAATAAATGAATATGATGCAATAACTAGGACAGAGACATGGCCACAAGATGACCAAGAGTGAGAGCTTAATTTTCCAGAGTGTTCAACATACCAGAAGAATAGACAAAGTGGAGTTGGGGTAGCTCTGATAATGAAGGATGGTATCAGTGCAGTGATGAGTAGTGATTGGGTACAACAGAAGGTGATGTGGAAACAGTTTGGGTGGAAATAAGGAATAGCAGGGGAAAGAAATCACGAGTAAAGTCATCACTGTAAGGACAAAGTATAAGTCGGGAAATAATTGAGGTGTGTAAGGAAGGCTCTGCAATTGTCATGCATGATTCAAATCTGTATATTGACTAGACCAATCAGATAGGCAAGGAGAACATGGACGACAATTTGTAGAGTGCATCAGGGATTGTTTCTTAGAGCAGTACATTAGAGTAACCTACTTGGGAAAAGACTCTTTTTACATTTAGTAATGTGTAACGAGGTAGGATTAACAAGAAATCCCGGAGTTAAGGATTCTCTAGGACATAGTGATCATAATATGGTGGAATTTAAAATTCAGTTCGAGGAAGAGTCTTAAGCTAGTGTCGTCAAATTAAATAAGCACAGTGACAGAAGGACGAAGAAAAACTTGTTGAAACTGGGCTGGGAAAATAGACGTAAGGAGAAAGTTAGTGGATGAGCAGTGGCAGGAATTTAAGCTGATGTTTCACAATGCCCAGCAAAAATGTACTTCAGTAAAAAGGACTCTGAGACAAATAGTGAAGAACGTTAATGGTTAAAGACTTGGTGGGGGGAGGTGGGAAGGTACAGGAGGATACACTGAGTCGGTGGTAGCAGGAGGTTTGTGGGGAGTGTAAATGATGGATACCTAACAGATGGAGCAGTAGACCTGTCTGTAAGGTGTCAGGTGGAATAGCCCTGTCTCTCTCGAGCTTGCTCTGCCATTCAGTCCTACAACCACCGGCTAATCTCCTACCTCCGCGCCTGTACCTAGATTGCTGTGTGTGTATTTGCGACAGTGTTTCGTTAGGAAGCCGCTTGGCCCCTTTCAAAAGCGTCGTTCTAAGCTTTCTCTCTGCCTGTTCACTTTTCATTTTAAAAATCTCCCTCCCTTGTCGGTCCTGCCCCATGCTGAGGTAAAGTGGCTCCCTCCAATGACCCGTATTGGCACTCGCCTCAACAGCCCAGCAGCCTGTGGCCCTGCCCGACACAACGGCAGCTTCCAATCTGCGTCTCCGAATGTGGTCTGCCGGCCGCGCTGCGTGAGGATTGGTTGATTGCGTTGAGAGCTGTCGCCTCCTTCTCTTGGCTGAGTTTTGCCAGTCGGCCGGCAGCTCCTTGCTCGAGATGTTCCCCGGCTAGCTATCTCGCTGTGCCGACGATAAATGGAGTGAATCCCCAGGATCTCAGGGACGCAAGCCGTGTGGAGAGCGAGTGCTCTGCAACGGAAAGCATCTGTTTCCAATCTTAACCGTGATATTGGTTTCAGCCTTTCCTGGGCCTGACTTGCAGTGTTTAGGACGGAGGCTAATCTGTTTAACTGCAGCTGGGCCTGCAGGGTAAAGCCAACAGTCGTGGGAGCAGAATTAGGCCACTCAGCCCATCAGGTCTGCTCCACTGCTCGCAGCTGATCTGATAATCCTCAGCTCCACTTTCCTGCCTTATCCCCATAACCTTGGTGAGTTGCTGCAGTGCATCTTGCAGATAGTACGCACTGCTGCTACTGAGTGTCGGTGGTGGAAAGAATGGATGTGGTGCCGGTCAAGTGGGTTCCTTTTTCCTGGAGGGTGTCCAGCTTCTTGACAATGCTTTAAAGTGGGTCAAGATGGTAAATCTAGTCACGTGGCCTTCTTCTACACCTCTTTAGTTTCAATATCACAACAAGATAAGACTCAGGAGCAGCAGTAGGTCACTCAGGCCATCGATGGCCTGCTCTGCCATTTATTACACTCCTGGCCGATCTCATCTTGGACTTGACTCCACTTTCCTGCCTGCTCCCCATAACTCTTCAACCTGTCGCTGATTAAAAATCTATCTCCTCCTCAAATTTATTTGAATGTACCAGCATCCGCCACACTCTGGGCAAGTGAATTTCACAGATTCACACCTCTTTGAGAGAAGTAATTCCTCCTCTTCCCTGTTTTAAATCTGCCGAGCCTTATCCTAAAACGATGACCTCTCCTTCTAAATTGCCCTGCATGAGGAAACATCCTTTGCACCTCTACTTTTGCCAATCCCTTTTGGCATCTTGTACACCTCAATTAGATCCCCTCTCTAAACACCAGAGAGTGCGGGCCTCAATCTCTTCACAAGATAAAACCCCTCATCTCCTGAATCAATCTAGTGAACTACCTCTGAACTGCCTCCAATACAAACTACAGCCTTCCCCAAGTAAGGACACTGTCTTCAACCAGCTGAAGGGACCAAACCCCACAGTGAGAGGACTGAGGTCTACCCAAGGTCTTGTGCAAAGGTGCAATGGAGTTTAATTTGGACAAATGCGAGGTATTGCGTTTTGGTAAAACAAACAAGGACAGGACTTATACGATTAAGAGTAGTGCCTCGTGCAGTGTGGTAGAACAGAGAGACCTAAGGGTTCAGGTACATAATTCTTTGAAGTTTGCATCACATGCAGACAGGGTAGTTAAGGAGGCATTTAGCATGCTTCCCTTCATTGTTCAGACCTTTGAGTACAGGAGTTGGGACATCATATTGAGGTTGTACAGGACGTTGGTGAGGCCTCTTCTGGAATACTGTGTTCAGTTCTGGGCATAATTTTGTAGGAAGGATATTATTAAGCCGGAGAGGGTTCAGAAAAGATTTACCAGGATGTTGCCAGGTATGGAAGGATTGAGTTATAAAGAAAGGCTGGATAGGCTGGGACTTCTTTCACTGGAGCTTAGGAGGTTAGGGGTGACCTCAGAAGTTTATAAAATCATGAGGGGTATAGATAAAGTGAATAGCGGGTGTATTCCCAAGGGTGGGGAATTTCAAGGCTAGGGAGTGCATTTTTAGGGTGAGAAAGATTTTAAAAAAGACGAGGGACACCTTTTTTCTTTAGACAGAGTGGTTTGTATGTAGAGTGAACTTCCAGAGGACGTGGTGGATAGGGGTACAGTTACAATGTTTAAAAGTCACTTGGATAAGGACATGAATAGGAAAAGGTTTGGAGGATGTGGGCCAGGAGCAGGCAGGTGGGAACAGTTTTGTTTGGGATTATGGTCAGCATGGACTGGTTGGACCGAAGGGCCTGTTTCTGTGCTGTATGACTCTATGAAATGGCATTCTTCAAGTCTCCAGCCCAGCTGTAATATCTTGGGAGGCAATGGCTTCGTGGTATTATCACTGCGCTATTAATCCAGGGACACAGACCATATTCTGGGGAACTGGGTTCAAATTGTCCCGTGGCTGATGTTGGAATTTGAATTCAACTTTTTAAAAGTCAAAATTAAGAGTCTGATGATGACCGTGAAGCTCCCAGCAGTTAGTGATGGGCAAAAAAAAGCCAATCCAGCTGATGGTGCCCACATTCCTATGAATGAATTAAAACCAAAGAAGAAAAAACACAAGGAATCTAATGGGTGAAAAGGATAGTATTGACAGCTGCAAACAACAAAATGGAAAAAAGATCAAAGGGGCTAAACGTTTTATAGGTGTCCGCACCGCAGAGTTGGTGATAATGTGTGATTGAGTGATTCTAGAAATTACTGTCATGGTTGGATGGTCAGCACAGTTGTATGATAATCCTCGGGCAATTTCACAGGCATTTACTCTGTCCGTTTTTAACTGGCTCACACCCCACATAAAAACACGGCATACGAGGAAATGTAGTCTCTACTTCATATCCCACCAACTGTTGTTTCAAGGTTACAGTCTATAGAGAAGCAGATGGGTCTGCTGTATCCTGTACCCGGGAGCCTTGGCTTTACTCATGGAAACAAAGAGTACAAAAGCAAGGAAATTGTGTTAATCCTTCATAAATCACCAGTTAATTCTCAGAGGGAGGGTTCAGGGTAACTGTACTTTAGGAAGGATGTTGAGAGGTTTACCGGAACGTAAACATTCCTAAAAGGAGACGTAAAGTTGAAGCTTTTGGTCATGCCCTCGTCAGGATGCAAATGCAGGAAAGGAAATTTAGAAAGAACTTATCAATATAGCACGAGAAGAGAGCGCTTTGAAGATGGCTATGGTAATATCTTGACCAAACAGAATGCACTTGCGTGGTTTGAATTCAGACCATTAGCTAGACTGTTATCTCCATGATAACCGGAATCCAGCGCTGCATCTTTCGTTCTTTCTTTTCTGGATTTGGTTTTCTTGTATTTGGATCCTGACAAAACGTTTTGACTTCACATCTCCTTTCCTGGCGCAAAAAGATTTGCAAGGATGAGAGGGGGAGTAGAAAAGAGTTGCATTTGAGTAGCACCAGAACAGCCAGGAATGTTATCCTCGGAGTGAAAATAATCACGGCGGATTCGATGGAGCCAGTCAAAAATTGGAGGCTCCTCGAAACAGACCGAACAAGAGGAAGCTGTGTCCTCTAGCAGGAGGTTTGATAATCTGAGGCTACGGGTTTAAGATAATAGGTAAGCCAACCCAAAGATCAAGGAGAAGAATTTTGTGTTTTTAGAAAACACAAATCATCTTCCTTTGCATGCATCCAGTTGTGATCTGGAATGGACATTGGCAATAACTTTTAAAAGGGGATTAGAGTCATTGAGTTGTACAGCACAGAAACAGACCCCTTGGTCCAACTCAACCAGATATCCCATATTCCTCTAAACCCTTCTTATCCATATACCCCTCCAGATGTCTTTTAAATGTTGCAATTGTACCAGCCTCCACCACTTCCTCTGGCAGCTCATTCCATATACGCATCACCCTCTGCGTGAAAAAGTAGCCCCTTGAGTCCTCTTTAAATCTTTTTTCCCTCTCACTTTAAACCTATGCCCTCTAGTTTTGGATTCCCCTACCCTGGAGAAAAGACCTTGTCTATTCACCCTACCTATGCCCCTCAAAATTTTATAAACCTCTATAATGTCACCACTGCAGCCTCCAATGCTCCAGGGAGCATAGCCCCAGACTATTGAGCCTCTCCCTACAGCTCAAACCCTCCAACCCTAGCTACATCCTTGTAAATCTTTGCTGAACTCTTTGGAATTTAACAACATCTTTCCTAAAGCAGGGAGACCAGAACTGAATGCAGTTTTCCAAAACTGGCCTAACGAGTGTACAGCCGCAACATGACCTCCCAACTCCTATTCACAGTGGACTGACTATTGAAGGCAGGTGTACCAAACACAGCCTTTGCCCTGACTACTCCACCTTCAGGGAACTACGAACCTGCACTCCAAGGTCTCTTTGTTTGGCAACACTTCCCAGGATCTTTACCGTTAAGTGTATAAGATTCAAGAAATAGTCGGAAAAGGGGGAGGGGTACGAAAAAAAAGTAACCAGGAGAGAGATTTTGCCAGATGACGGTCTGGAAAGGCCTGTGAGCCTCCAAAATTGCTGCATTTGAAGGGATTTTAGGGGAAGTGTTTGGAAATTTGAGATTTCTTGCAAACTTCTGAAGTTGCTGTTTGCTGTGGAGGAGTTTCTGATGGGGGTTGGGTGAGATATAACCCTGTCACTGGGATGTGTAACAGGTACGTGATCAGCGCCAAAACTGAAACACTGGATGATGTTAATGTAGTCCTGCCGGGCTGTGCACTGGTCAAATGCTTACTGCCTAAATTTCTTGCATTTACACCACAGACGGGTTTATTTTGCCTTTCGCCAAATTTATTGGAGTTTTCTACAATGCGAAAAAGCCTTATTTAGTTTGTATGATGTGGCACTAACAGCGCGTGTCTCTCTTCCTGTTCCACAGCATGACGATAAACCATACTGCCACAAACCCTGCTACGCCACACTGTTTGGCCCTAAAGGTGAGAGTGAATGCATTCTCCTAGAAGCCAGGTAAAGCTTAGCAAGAGACATAAAGCACTAAAGACTAGATAAAACAAAGGGAGGTCCTGTGGACTTGGAGATGCATCAGGATATCCAAGGAAATAGCAACAGAATTAGTGAATGCAACTTCCAAGACTCCTTAGATTCTGAAAAAAAATCCCAAAAGAATGGAAAACTATCCCTTATTTAACAAGTGAAGGGGACGTGAAAAACCACAAGTTAGGCCAGTTAGCTTAAACATGTGTTATTGGGGAAATGTTAGCGTCTATTACGAAGAATGTAAGAGCAGAGCATTTAGCAATGCAGAATATGATCAAGTAGACTCAGCATGGTTTCATGAAGGGGAAAACATGCCTGATGATTTTTTTTTTTAGTATCCTTTAAGGAGGTAAAAAGCAGGATACATAAGGGGGACACAGTGGATGTAATATGTTTGGACTTTCATAAGACATCACACATTGGGCTGCTTCATAAAACAAGAGCCCATGGTTTTGGAGGTAATATTTTGGCATGGACAGATGCTAACTGATAGAGTGTTGGGATGAAAGGGGGCATTTTCAGGATCGAAACCTGTAGCTAGTGAAGTTCCACAAGGAAGAATGCTGGGCCAATGTTATTTACAACACATTAATGACTTGAATGAGGTAAGTAAATATTGTAAAGCCAAGTTATAGTCTACAGATTGATGTAGGCAGGTTAAGTAAGTGGGTAAAACCTTGGCAGTTGGAATATAATGTGGGAACAATGTGAGGTTTTGCACTTTGGCAGGAAGAGTAGAGGGACTGAGTATCATTTCAATGGAGAAAGACTGGAGAAAGCTACAGAACAGAGGAATGTGGGCTCCTCGTGCATGAATCAAAAAAAGCTAGTATCCAAGTTCAGTGGGTAGCAGGAACCAAATGGAATGTTGGTCTTGGAACAGAGTATAAAAGTAGGGAGGTTTTGCTAAAACTATACAGACTCTAGTCAGACCCCTAACTGGAATACTGAGAGTTTTGGGCCGCTTTATCCAAGCAAAGATACACTGGCATTGAACGTTCTCTGGGCTGCCTCCATTCAGTTGATGCTGGGTATGGAGGGACTGTCTTATGAGGAGAGGTTGACCAGGTTGGCCCTGTACTTATTGAAGTTTAGAAGAATAAGAGACAACCTTACTGAATTTTTTTTCTCTCCGATGGATAGTGAATCTGGAATTCTTTGCCACATAGGGCTGTTGAGACTGGGTCATTGAGTATATTCAAGACTGAGAGAGACAGATCTTTAATCAGTCAGGGAATGTGGGGAAAAGCAGGACAGTGGAGTTGAGGGTTATCAGATCACCCATGATCACAACGAATGGCAGAGCAGCCTCGATGGGCTGAATGGCCTAATTCTGCTCCTACGTCTGATGGTGGTAAAACAAAAATCTGTGAGCCTTGGTGCTGAGAACTCCAGTTGACCCCGGCACCTGGTGGGAGAGCGTTCCTGATTTCCGCTTTGCTTCGTGCGAGGTTTCCCTTCCCAAGGCAGGATTACCAACTCGCCAGCACTGGCCTAGAGTCTCCGAGATGTGACGCTCAGTCTCTGGGACTCTTGCCGAGTGCCAACTCTGAAGAGCGGGGAGGCGATGGCCTAGTGGTTTTATTGCTGGACAGTTAATCTGAGACTCTGACCCGGGTTTGAATCCTGCAGATGGTGGAATTTGAATTTCAATAAATATCTGGAATTAAGAGTCTAATGATGGCCATGAATCCGTTGTCAATTGTCGGGGAAAAACCCATCTGGTTCACTAATATCCTTTGGGGAAGGAAGCTGCTATCCTTACCTGGTCTGGCCTACATGTGACTCCAGACCCACAGCAATGTGGTTGACTCTTAACTGCCCTCTGGGCAATTAGGGATGGGCAATAAATGCTGCCTAGTCAGCATAGTGAATTAATAAAAAAAGAAAATCACAGGAGCATCAAGAAGCAAAAAATGACAGTTTTATGTGGTTGTATTTCTTTGAGTGTTTCTCTTTATTGGCTATGAATGGGGATGGGGTGAAGCACAAATTGAGAGTCAAGCAACATTCAACTGGGCCATGAGGCTTTTTTTCAGTTTTTCCACTCGGTTTCTTGGGAGAGGGCGGAGCCTGGGGGGCAAGGCATGTGACCAGAACCTCCATGAACCTCCATCCTGACACCGTCCATAAATGGTCTAGCTCCAGTTTATATTGTTTGGGACTCCCCCGCCATAGGGAATGCTCTGTCTACTCTCATCAAATGGGTTTATGTTTGAAATACCTGGACCATAGATTCGTACAATGTGGAAACAGACCCTTTGGCCCATCATGTCTGTGCCAACCAGGTTTTCCAAACTAAACTAGTCCCATTTACCATCATTTGGCTCGCATTCCTCTAAACCTTTCCTGTCTATGTACCTGTACAAATGCCTTTTAAATGTTGTAACTCTACCTCCATCTTGCACTTCCTCTAGCAGCTCATTCCGTACACGCACCACCCTCTGTGTGAAAATGTTGCCCCTCCGGTCCCTTTTCGATCTTTCCCCTCTCGCCTTAAACCAATACTCTCTGATTCTGGACTCCCCTACCCTGGGGAAAAGACCTTTGCTATCCATTGCCTGTCATGACGTTATAAAGCTCTATAAGGTCACCCCTTTACACTCCTGCACTCCAGGGGAAGAAGTCACAGCTTATCCAGAATCTGATCATAACTCAAACCCTTCAGGTCTGATAATCTTCCAAACTGTGAGCACATTTCATGGTTCTTTGAGGAGAAAGGGGATATAGTTGACAGCAACGTTTGTGCGTGTTATGTGGAGATTGGTATGTTAAACCATCTGTCACGCATTTCTCCACCAGGAGAGTGGTCTGCCACAGAAAGAAGTCGAGGCCAAAATGTTGAATGTTTTCAAGAACGACTGTACTTTACATTTCAATGCGATTTCACTCCTGCTGCCTCACACTTTCTTGCTCCTACCTCTTGTTTTCAGGTGTGAACATCGGAGGATTCGGCTCCTACGTCTATGACCAGCCCCCGCCAGCCTCCAACGCCCCGCCCCCAAGCGTGGCCCCCGAGAGTCAAGCTCCCAAGGCAGTTGCTCCGAAAACCGCAGCCCCTCCCAAGGGCCCCAGCAAAGGTAAGAGGTTCAAGGCCTCTGGGCCCTGGTGTGCGGCCTGGTACTCGCTGGCTCGGCCCAAGGCAGCACGGCCCGAGGGAGTGCTGTGCTGTTGAAGGGACATTATTTCAGATAAGAAGTGACACTGAGTGCCCTCGTAGACAGACCACATGGCATTGTTTAAGGTAGTGGGTGAGCTGTCTCTCTGAGCTCCTGTACCAGTATCCCTTGCTCGATCAATGTAAGATTGTCCAATCATTATCATGTTACATAAATTGATTGTTGCGTTTCCAACATTGCAATGGTGACTATGCTCCAAAGATACTTCGTTAATTGTGGTATGCTTTGGGATATCCTGAGGTCACTTTCTGAATGCAAGTCTCTTCAGATATTTATGTTTTATGTGACTTTGAACTATCAGTCATCCCCTGTATTGAGTTTGGGTTAATACGATCAGTGGGTTTCTGCCTCACAACAGTACCAAGGCTGATGGAGGCTTGTGTCAATCTCTGTCATTCCATCTCATGTGCTGTCTCTCTCGCGCTCCCCCTTCCCCGTCCCCCCTCCCACCTCAACTCGCTGTCACCCTCTCCTCCCCTCTCCTCACCACCCCCGTCTCTCTCACCCTTTCCTCCTCACCCCATCTCTCCGCCCTCTCCTTCCTCACCACCCCACCCCGGTCTGTCTAGCCCTCTCCTTCCTCACCACCCCACCCCAGTCTCTCTCGCCCTCTCCTTCCTCACCCCCCCCCCGCCCCCCCCCATCGCTCTCTCGCTGTCTCTCTCCTTCCATTCAGCAGCTGGCTTAGTGTTTCCAGTGTTTGAGCCTGTCCTCCTTGATTACCAGCTTCTTGTGTAACCTGACCAGTCGCCTGTGTTTTCATCTCAGTGACTCCATTGTGAATCATGAATGCTGCAAAAGTCCAGTTACATACTTGAGGGCACAGCAATCCTCTGGGCCTCCTTATTGTCTCCACATGCCTTTGTTTCCACAATTGGCTTTAAGCTCAGAATCTGTGAGTTGCTGTAGAAACCCAGGATGGTGATGAAGCATGTATCACGCAGGGGAAAATCTGCAGATCACGGTAGTAGGGAGTCAGCAGTTATATCAGACAGGGGCATATAGGGGTTATGTTACTAAACAAGAAATTTGGACACTTCCCCCAGTCCTTCTTACCTCAGATCCTACTGCAGCTTGAGATGGAAACACCAGTTGTTCCTTAATTGTTGTGAAAATGGTTTTGCTCATGCTCTAGGGAAGGAAATCTGCCATCCTCAACTGTGCCTGTGTGTGTGAGAGAGAATGGATGGCGCGTTTGAAGTGATTGCTAGAAGGGTTGGGGGAGTTTGAATAAACTATATTTGATTCATTATTGTCACATGTACCGAGATACAGTGAAAAGTATTGTTTTACGTGCTATCCAGGTAAATCATACCCTGCGTAAGTACGTCAGGATAATAGAACAGAATATAGTGTTACAGCTGCAGAGAAGGTGCAGAGAAAGATCCCTAATCTAATATGAGAAGTCTGATAGCAGTGCAGAAGAGGAGATAGAAATTTCTTCAGCATTTCTGAAGAAGGGTCCCGACCCGAAACGTCAGCTTTCCTGCTCCTTTGATGCTGCCTGACCCGCTGTGTTCCTCCAGCTCCACACCGTGCTATCTCACATTCTCCAGCATCGGCAGTTCTTGCTATCTCTGAGCGCAGAAGAAGCCGTTCTTGAATCTGTTGGTTCATGTTTTAAAACTTTTGTAGCTTCTGTCCAGTGGAAGAAAGCGGCAGAGGTATAACCAGGGGTGAGAGGGGTCTACGATTATGTTGGTTGCTTTTCTGAGGCAGCGGGTAGTGTAGATGAAGCCAGTGAATGGAATCCCCCCCCCCCCCGCCAAAACCCTGTCCCACAGAGGGAGCCAGGTTTCACTGCCTGAATGGAGGAGTCGAGGCAGGAACCTTCAACCCATTTAAAATGCATCAGGGTCAGCCCCTGAATTCTCATAACCTCCAGAGATATGGACCTAGAGCTAGGGAGTTGCGGGTTGGCGGAGGAAGAGGTCGGGGGGTGGGGGGGGGTGCTGGTTTTCCGATGGCCACTTCCTGTGCTGTGACTGCTTCTACATTTTCCAAAATATCTAAAGAGGGGGAGGTGCAGGGATGTGTGAGTTTAGTTTGATTGGGCCTGTATTCACTAGAGTTTAGACGAATGAGAGGGGTCTCTGTTTGAAACATAAGAGGATTCTAACGGGAACAAACGGACTAGATACAGGAAGGATGTTTTTCCTGGCTGGGGGCTGTAGAATCATGGGATACAAAGAATACTATTTAGGACTGAGACGAGGAAAGATATCCTCACTCGGACGGAAATGAACTTGTGGAATTCCCTGCCACACAAGACTGTGGAGGCCAATATTCAAGAAACAGGTAACTATTTTTAGATTTTAAAGGGCTCAAGGGGCATGAGGATAAAGCGGGGGAATATGGCAGTGAGATAAAGGATCGTATTGAATGGCTGGCAAGGCTGAATGGCCTACTCCTGCTCCTGGTTTCTGTGTAGAGAGGTGGGAGGGAGAGGCTGGATCGCTCGCCAGGAGGGTTAGCACAGACGCCGAAGGCCGAGCGGCCTTCCTCAGCTGTGTGATTTGCCGCTCCCCATTCCAGTTCTGGGCAGTTCCAGGTTTTGCCCCTCCCGAAGGCGCTCAGCGTCACACGAAGCTGAGTAGTGTGTAGTTTGTGCATTCCCCACCCCAACCCCTCTGTGTCTGCGTGGCTTCGGACAGGCAAACAGAGATGAAGCAGGCAATCAGTCTTGCCCCTGAGCCTGCTTCTTGAGATTTTCGGCACCGTTCGGTTTCGTCGTTTGCTGGGCGTGAGGCGGATTGTAAGTTGTTTGAGGCCTGTTAATGCTCTGGGCACGTTTCCAATCCGCGTGATGTGCTGCTTGTGATCTTTTCTCAGCGTCCAGCATGACCACCTTTGCCGGGGAGCCCAACATGTGCCCGAGGTGTGGCCAGAAGGTCTACTTTGGTGAGTCGTCAGTGGGCGTTCGTGTTCGGCGAAGCGGGCACGCTGCTCGGACACCCGTGCTGGGGGCGAGGGATGCATTCGAGCAGTAGCGTGGGGGCCGCTGTTTGCAGGGCCTCTGGGCAGACAGAGGGGTAGAGGCCCCCATGCCAACACCCCTTGTCCCATCCCAAGTGGGCAAACGCCTGCCATTTTTTTTTTTTTTATAGGTGTGTAAGACGTCCTGCTCAGATTGAGATTGAGATTGTGGATGAAGCTGGAGGAACATGTTTCAAACCATGCTCTCTCTCTCTCTCTCCGTTTCTAATACAGCTGAGAAGGTGACGTCACTGGGCAAGGATTGGCACCGTCCTTGTCTCCGATGCGTGCGGTGCAGCAAGACCCTGAACTCGGGAGGCCACGCGGAGGTGAGTGGAACGTTAAACATTGGTCCCCGCAAGACTGGCATCGACCGTTGCTCACTACCACCCCCTTTTTTTAAGGAAAGAAATCTGCCGTCCTTACTGCGGGGAGGCAATGGCCTTAGTGGTATTATCGCCAGGCTGTTAATCTGGGGAACCTGGGTTCACAGTCTTGCTATGGCAGATGGTGGAACTGGAATTCGGTGAAAAGAAAATCTGCAATTAAGGGACTAACGATGACCACGGATCCATTGCCGATTGTCAGAAAAACCCACCTGGTTCACTAATGTCCTTTAGGGAAGGAAGCCGCCATCCTTACCTGGTCTGGCCTACGTGTGACTCCAGACCCTCGACTCCATGGCTGACTCTCAACTGCCCTTTGCAATGGCCCAGTGAGCCCCTCAGCTCAAAGGCAGTCAGGGAAGGGCAGGAAATGCCAGCCTCACCAGTGGTGCCCACATTGCTTGAAAGGCTGCAGAAATAAAAGCAGAGGATCTTGTCAGAACTGTCAACCTTTTGTTTTGACAATTGGGCTTTTACATTGTTTTTACATTATTCAATACGATCCTTTTACATTGGAATGGACCACCCCCACCCCGCCCTTGCCCCATCATAATAAGTAAACCGTGAAGGCCCTTGCATTAGGATGAAGCAAAGTGCTTCCAAGAAAACGTCCCACAGATTGGGACAGGATCCAAGTGAAGGCTACAGCCCTTGTCGATAGCTTGTGGCAACATAAAAGACAGAAGCTGCATTTTCGTAGTGCCTTTTCGTGGTCTCAGTCTGTCACAAAGTATTTAAAAACAAGCAGGGGGAGACGATGGCCTGGTGGTATTATCACTCGACTGTTAATCCGCAGACCCAGGTAATGTTCTGGGGACCTGGGTTCGATTCCTGCCACAGCAGACGGTGGAACTTGAATTCGATCCAATGATGGCTGTGAAACTGGTGATGATTTTTTTTTTGAAAAGCCCATCTGGTTCATTAATAAGCATGGGGCTGGATGAACACAGCAGGTCAAGCAGCATCATAGAAGCAGGAAAACTTGACGTTTCGGGCCGAGACCCTTCATCAGAAATGGGGGAGGGGAAGAGGGTTCTGAAATAAATAGGGAGAGAGGGGGAGGCGGATAGAAGATGGATAGAGGAGAGGATAGGTGGAGAGGAGGCAGACAAGTCGAAGAGGCGGGGATGGAGCCAGTAAAGGTGAGTGTAGGTAGTGGGGTGAGGAGGAGATAGGTCAGTCCAGGGAGGACGGACAGGTCAAGGGGGCGGGATGATGTTAGTAGATAGGAGATGG
>JAHRHZ010000133.1:3341794-3448134 GCA_024137785.1 Ginglymostoma cirratum
AGGGGGTCAGTGGGTGTCAGGGGGTCCGTGAGTGTCGGGGGGGGTCCGTGAGTGTCGGGGGGGGGGTCATAGTGTTGGGGGGTCAGCGAGTGTCAGGGGCTTCAGTGAGTATCGGGGGGGTCACAGTGTCAGGGGGTCAGTGAGTGTCGGGGGGGTCAGTGAGTGTCGGGGGGGTGTCAGTGAGTGTCGCGAGGTCAGTGTGTGTCGGGGGGTCAGCGAGTGTCGGGGGGGTCAGTGAGTGTTGGGGGGGTCACAGTGTCGGGGGGGTCTGTGAGTGTTGGGGGGGTCAGTGAGTGTCACGGGGTCAGCGAGTGTCGGGGGGGTCAGTGAGGATCGGGGGTGGTCAGTGAGTGTTGGGGGTGTCAGTGAGGGTCGGGGGGGGTCAGTGAGTGTCGGGGGGTAAGTGAGTGTTGGGGGGGTCAGTGAGTGCCGGGGGGTCAGTGAGGGTCGGGGGGGGTCAGTGAGTGTCGGGGGGGGTCAGTGAATGTCGGGGGGGGGTCAGTGTCAATGGGATCAGTGATGGGGGTGATTCAGTGATGGGGATGGTCAGTATCAGGGTGGGGAGTGGTGGGAGCTGGTTTCAGCAGGAGTCTATTTCTCTTTCCACAGATGGCTCCAGACCTGCTGAATACCCCCAGCACTCTCTGTTTTTATTTCTGATCTCCGAGCATCTAGTTACATCGCCAATCAACCTCTTCAACTTATCTCATTCACCATTTCAGACAGTGATGCTCCAGTGAGTCCCAGCTGCAGTTCAACAGCAACATGGCAACTGGCTATTTGACCACGGGAGGAATCGTTATTAACCTGTCCCCTCCTTCACAGATGAGCACACACTTCCCTAGCCCTGCAGTATGGGGCAGCAATCATGAGGGAGAGCCCTCAGGTCCCTTTTAAATCTTTCACCTCTTACCTTAATCCTATACCCTCTAGTTTTGGACTCCCCTCCCCTGGGGAAAATGCCTTGACTATTCACTTTATCTATGCCCCTGATGATTTTATAAACCTCTATATCCCTCCATAGATATCGCTAAATACAGATTTTATCAGATCCATTGTCACAGTGGAATTTTACTGAGTGCAAATTGGCAGCCAGGCTTCCTCATTACAATAGCGACTCCTGTTCAAAAATATTTCACTTGCTTAAAGAGGACATTCTGAGCTGTAAAGGCACTGTGTAAAGAAATACAAGAATGAACTTGTGGTAGCCATTAATCACAGAATGCCAACGAGAGAATGGCCCATTTATTCCTACGCTGTTTTCTGTCTGTTCACCTATCATTAACCCAAACCAGTGCATTACCTCCCCTCCCTAAAGTTCAGGAGCAGGACTGGAGATCAATCAGCGAGTGACAAAAATCAGAAATTGCTGGAGAAACTCAGCAGGTCTGGCAGCATCTGTTCTGGTTCTGAAGAATGGTCACTGGGCACCAAGTGTCAATTCCACTTTCTCTCCACAGATGCTGCCAGACCCGTTGAGTTTTCCCAGCAATTTCTGTTTTTGTTTCTAATTTCCAGCATCCACAATTCTTTGTGTGTGTGTTTTTTCTCCCAGTATTTTGCAATCTCTGAGCTGTGCTGCGTTGTTTCAAGGCGTTGCTGCATACTGCCACCTAGTGAGGTGCTCCTCCAGACAAACAGCATCACCCGACGTGCCTGTTTTCACAAGAAATGGGACTGTCAGACACAGAAAATGCCACGAACCAGACCAATCTGCCCGCTATCTGTATCGGCGCTGTTTTCAGATTGTGGCAATGTGATTGATAATGTCACTGGCCTAGGAATCCAGAGGGCCAGGCTTGTTCAAATCCGACCACAGCAGCTTCAAGGGGGAATCTTAAATTCAGTTAATGAGTAAAATTTTAGTCTCATTAGTAATCTTCATGAAACAGCTAGACTATTTTTAAAAATTGTGCACTAAGGCAGGAGATCCATTCCCTTAAACAAAAACCGAAAGAACTGCAGATACTGTAAATCAGAACAGTTCTGAGGAAAGGTCACCAGACCCGAAATGTTAACTCTGTTTTTTCCTTCACAGATGCTGCCAGACCTGCTGAGCTTTTCCAGGAATTTCTGTTTTTTGATCTATTCCCTTACCTGGCCTGGCTCTACATGTGAGTCCAGGTCCACAGCTTTGTGGTTGACTCTCAAATGGGCCATCAGGCCACTCAGTTTGAAGACATTTAGGGATGAGAGATAAATGCTGGCTGTGTTGGTGATCATCCCACAAGGGGCTTTTTTTTGAAAAAAAGTCATCGCTTTGCACAAAGCTGAACTCCCACACTCCCCGCCCCCTCCCGTCCTTAAAAGGACCTTTGCATTGGTAGTTCAGAGTCTGTTGCCCTACGAGTATCTGGCACATCCATTCATTCACCATTTGGAAATATTACATCCAACCAGTTTCCACAATAACCCCTCCGCACACCATCAGCTTTTGAAGTTCTGTCATCTGCACAGTGACTCTGTGGTTAGCACTGCTGCCTCATGGCGCCAGGGACCCAGGTTCGATTCCACCCTTGGGCAACTGTCTGTGTGATGTTTGCACATTCTCCCCGTGTCTGTGTGGGTTTCCTCCGGGTGCTCCAGTTTCCTCCCGCAGTCCAAAGATGTGCAGGGTAGGTGGATTGGCCATAAGAAATTGCCCAGAGTGCTGAGGGATGTATAGATTAGGTGGGTTATAGGGGGATGGGTCTGGGTGGGATGCTCTGAGGGTCGGTGTGGACTTGTTGGGCCGAAGGGCCTGTTTCCGCACTGTAGGGATGTCTAATTTCTACACAAATGTCCTCAGGCCATTGAAGTGTGCTTGCTGTCAGCACATGAAAGAAACATATGCACATTCTTCAACACTATATGTCCTTAAGCTGAGCGCAGCACCAGCTGAGATAAAATTGAAATCCTGTGAGCTCAGGATGTTCTGTGAAGTTTGAAGGTTTGATTTCAGGTGTATTTATGGGATGCTGCAATATTGGAACAATTGATGAGTAGTAGTTAAAATATATGTTATTTTGTTGAGTAGTTCAATACAGTTAAAATTATGTCAATTTTTATTATTTGTTTGTGTTTTAACTGTAGTGAAAGAATAAATTTTTTTTTTGCTTACAGCTTCGTAGTTTGAGCAGTCAGATCACATCTGGAAGCCAGCGCCTTACACTTGCCTTTAAATAAAACTTAGCATCTAGGCTATCTCCTTGATACACTTCGACGCAGGGTTTGGTCTGGTCCTTAACAATTTCCTGCAAAATGGGATTACAAAGCAGCTGACTTACAATGAGAGATAGTAGGAACTGCCGATGCTGGAGTCTGAGATAACAAGGTGTAGAGCTGGATGAACACAGCAGGCCAGACAGCATCAGAGGAGCAGGAAAGCTGACGTTTCTGGTCTGGACCCTTCTTCAGAAAGGACTTACAATGTTGCTTCAATCAGTTTATAATGCAAGATGAACTATCGATATTTACTTTCCTTTTTTTTCTCTCATTGTTGCGGATGTATCAACCATCTTGCTGTTTACCTAGTCGACTGAACACTTTCGGGGTCACATGGCCCTTCTGGTAGCTCAGCCATAACTCTTCATGTCTGAGCCTGGATGGTGAACATTGTCTGCTGTTTGACCATGACAGGGTGAAGGCCAACTGAGCTAGAATCTAGTCCAGCTAACTTCCCAATGGAAAAGCATTTCAAAAGGCTTTGGGCTCGCCCAAAACACCCCATAGCTAATGACAAGCATTTAGTCTTTGTTCAAATAAAACATTGCTGGAAAAGCTCAGCAGGTCTGGCAGCATCTGTGAAGAAAAAACCAGGAGTTAGTGTTTCAGGTCTGGTGACCCTTCCTCAGAACAGTTAACTGCAATGTTAACTCTGATTTTTCTTCACAGATGCTGCCAGACCTGCTGAGCATTTCCAGCAGCTTCTGTTTTTGGTCCTGACTTACAGCATCCGCAGTTCTTTCAGGTTTTATTTAGCCATTGTTCTAGCATAGGAAATTCTGGAGCCAATTTACACACAGCAAATTCCCACAAACAGCAATGTAATAATGTCTGGTTGTTCTGTCAGTTGAGGCCAGGACAAACAGAGAGAATTCTTTTGCTCCTCTTCCATGGGATATTTAGCAATCGCATCCCTTTCCTCCCAGCAGATAAGATTTTGATTTGTTATTGTCACATGTACCTAGGTACAGTGAAAGGTTTGTTTTGTGTGCAGTACAGGCAGATCATACCATAGAAAGTGCAGGAAGGTAATGGAACAGAGTGAGGAGTACGATGTTACGGATGGAGAGAAGGTGCACAAAGACTGAGGTCAACATTGAATTTGAAATTTGAGAGGTACATTCAGAAGTCTAAAAACAGCAGGGAAGAAGCTGTTCTTGAATCTGTTGGTACACGTGCTTAAGCTTTTGTATCTTCTGCATGATTGAAAAGGTCGGAAGAGATTATAACTGGGGTGGGAGGGGTCTTTGATTATGTTGGCTGCTTTTCCTCGCGCCTCAGTTTAACATTTCATCTGAAAGACAACAGCTCCAACAGCGCAGCACTCTGTGATTACTGGCATGGAGCGTCAGCTTAGATATTTTGCTTACAATGGACGATCATTGTTATAAAGTTATGGTGAAGCAAGGTGGTTGACAGGATACCAGACAAAATAGATGAAAAAGGAGCTACAAGAAAGGTTGAAAGTCTGTATCGTGAGTAGATACTTGGTCCAGAGTGGATGCATCCTAAAGCTCAGCACAAGTAATTACAAAGATGTCAGTCATAATCTTCCTAAAGGAAGCCAGGACAGAATTACTGGAGCCAAATCATGTTTGACTAACTTGATTGGCATTTTCAATGAGGTGATGAGAGAGGGTGGATGCGGATATACCACGTACGTAGGGGAGCCGGCGGCATTAAATTATTGGGCGGGTCATCCAGAGGCTGGGGCTAATTTCCTGAAGACAGGTGTTCAAATCCCAACCTGGCTGTTGGTGGAATTTAAATTCACTTAATAAATCTGGAATGCAATGTGATGGATCAAGAACTTGAAATGATCAATGTGTGACGATATGTGCCTTTAAGAGGCACATGTTCTGTTCTGTCCTGTTCCTCTTGAAGAGGGGTGTTGTAAACCTGGTGCTGATATGTCTACTTCGTGGAAAGCAGAATAAATAGCTTTGCGTTTTTTTTAACGTAGACCAAAGAAGCATGAGTAATAGAGTCAGGCTCACACAGACCCAGAGTTTTAGTTTTTGCTTTCAATTGTTGAAGTTGGCGTTTTTGGAGTCAAAGCTCTAGGTACAGCTCTCTGCTGCTGCAAAAGCTTGAGTTCTATCTCCGCTGTTAGACTCATTCTGTCGGGGTTCCTTCTCCTGGACTGGAGGAGATAGCAAGTGAGGGATATCTATTTTGCCAAGGGCGTGTTTATGGGAAGCTGCTATATTGGAAGAGTTGATGAGTAGTAGTTAAATAATGTATTATTTTGTTAAATATTTCAACAGCATTAAAATTATGCTAATGTTTTTTGTAATTTAACTGTGGTGTAAGAATAAAGTGCATTTTGCTTAAAGCCTAGCATTTGATCTATGAATCACATTTGGAATGCAGCACCTTACACTTGCCTTTAAATAAGATAAAAGTTAGGATCTCCTTGATATGTTTTGAGGGGATTTTGTCAAGTCCATTACAATTGATTGTCATGAAATCCCAGCTCATTCATTAATTTCCTCAGAATACCTCCTTTTGGGAAGAATAATCTACCTATCGTACCTGATCTGTCCTACAATGTGACTCCCGGCAGACAGAGATGTGACTTACGCTTAACCGCTTTCTGAAATGGCCCAGAGAGCCACCCAGTTGTACCAAACCACTTCAAAGCCTCAACAAAGGAATGAAACTGCTCAGACCATTTGGCATCCAGCCTTTTAACTGCCCTCCGAAATGATCTAGTGAGCGACAAAAGTCAAGGGCAATTAGGAATGGGCAACAAATCCTGACCTTGCCAGGGATTCCTACATCCCTTGATTGAATAATAATAATAAAAATGTGTACTTTCAAAGTGTACGAGGACCACTGCGGTTTTTGATATACATTAATGAATTAGATTTGGGCGTACATGGCACAACTCTGAAATGCAGAGTGTAATCAAAGTATTATCAACAGAGAGGAAGATAGTAATAAACTTCAGGATGACATGGACGGATTAGTAGAATAGCTAGGCTCTATCAGTGAAATCCAACACAGAGTTGAGGTTGTTCTGGACGTTGGTGAGGCCTCTTCTGGAGTACTATGTCCAGTTCAGGGTGCCTTGTTACAGGAAGGATATTATTAGGCTGGAGAGAGTTCAGAAAAGGTTTACCAGGATGTTGCCAGGAACAGAAGGTTTGAGTTTTATAGGGAGAGACTGGATAGGCTGGGACTTCTTTCCCTGGAACATAGGAGGTTGAGGTGTGGCCTTACAGAGGTTTATAAAATCATGAGGTGCATAGATAAGGTGAACAGCAAACGTATTTTCCCTAGGATGGGGGAGTTCAAAACTAGGGGGCATATTCTTAAGGTGAGAGAAGAAAGATTTAAAAAGGACATGAGGGGCAACTTTTTTACACAGAGAGCGGTTCATATGTGGAATAGATTTCCAGAGGAAGTAGTGGGTGCAGGTACAGTTACAACATTTAAAAGACATTCAGATAAATTCATGAATATGAAAGGCTTGGAGGGATATGAGCCAAGTGCAGGCAGGTGGGACTGGTTTGGCTTGGGATTATGTTCGGCATGGTTGGACTGGTTGGACCAAAGGGTCTGTTCCTGTGCCGTATGACTTGCGAGGAAAGTGCAAAGCGATACAAGGATTGTATCACAAGGATTGAGAACACAATCCAAGTGGTGAAATTTGAAGCTTGGACAGGGATCTGGGAAGGTTCATGCACAAACTTTCTCATCCAATTTTTCAGATCACCCCGTGGTCTTGCTCCTCTCATTCTCTGCCATCCCAGTCAGTCAAGTGACCCTCTGAGATCTCTGTACTCCCTTTCCCATCCAGCCCAGCCTCTTAACACCCCACCCCCTCTGATTTTATGTTTCCCCAGTCAGTGGCCATGCCTTCAGCCATCATTCTCACCCCTAAGCCTCACCACCTTGAAGATGGTCCTTTGGTCCAAAGCTCAGATTGCTGGTCCTAATATTTCCTTGTTGTCAAATTCTGTCTGGGTGTGAATCTATGTAATGCATGGTGAAGTTTTACCATATTGGAGTTTCTGTAAAATTGCAAGTTTCTGCTGGCTCTCCAGTATTCCTGGGCTATTTTTTTCAAATACTATGCTTCTGGATGGCAGTTCCATACAAATTCAAGGGGATCACTTCCTCTGCCAACTGGAGATTACCAGCACCACTCCTGTCATTGCTAAAAGTGAAAGGTAAAGTTACCCCATAGTCCTCGCTCATTAGAGACAGACACACACACAACTGGTTGTGGTTTAACCTGAGTGTCACCACATGGTAATTTCAGCCCATATGGGAATGGAACCTCTGATGTTGGCGTCACTCTGCATCACAAACCAGCTGTCTAGCCAAATGAGCTTATCAACTCCAACACACACTGACACACTTGTGTACACAAACATGCAAGCTTACATGCACACAGGCATTTACACACACATACATGTGCCGGCACATACATGAAGACACACATCCACACATGCAGATACAGGTCTGCACACACTGACACGGGTATGCAAACAGACACGTGTAGACATGCACAAACACACATGCATGCATGCATGCACACACAAACATATGCAGATGCTCATGCATGCACACGTGCATGTCCAGACACACATGCACTGGCACATATGCACACACAGATACATGCATGTACACACACATGAAGATAAATGGAGAGGAAGCCTGGGTTTCCAACATTACAGTCATCAGTATGTGGGATCAGAGGTTATATACTATGAAAGCCTTCAGCACTTATCAAGCGTACTGTCAGATCTCTGTGTCAGATCTCTGTTTGCGTGATTTGGATTGTTGCTGAGGTAATTAGTTGAGGCATTAAGAAGAATTAGCAGTGGCAAGTATACTTCTCATTAACTATCAGGCAGGAATTTGGAATATATTCCTGTAACAGTTCATCAAAAGTGGGCATGGTTAGACCGCACTTGGAGTACTATGTATTGTCGTGGTCTTCATACCGTTAAAAATAAATATAGAGGCACTGGAAAAGGTGCAGATATGATTTACAGGATGATAATTAGAATTGAGAGGCTTAATGATTGGGAAACATTGTCAGAATAGGGGTTCCTTTCTCTAGAAAGTGGAAGACTAATGGTGATCAGTGACAGCAGATAATGAAGGGTTGATATGGATGCGATGTAGTATCTGTGGGCGAGCTAAAATCAAGGGGCCATGAAATAAGATAGTCGTTAAATAATCCAGAAAGGAATTCAGAGAACTTGTTCAGAGAGCGGTTTGAAACTTAACCTTTACACCACAATCTGGCCCAGTCATACTTTACACATGCACCAGAGGGAGGTCTGCAGTACTTTTGCCTGATCTGCACAGAGAGTGCTTCAAAAGATTTCACACAAAAATATAAACTGACAAGTCCAGAACAGTTAGTGAGGTCAGAATCGGTGTAGCAGAGGGTTGCTCTGTGACTGGATGAGAGTCAGACTTTTGATCCCATTAATCACATCACAGAAACCCTTCAGCAGATGGGCAATTAGGAATTGGCAATAAATACTGGCCTAGCCAGCAATGCCATCATCCTTTGAGTGAATTTAAAAAAAGGAAACGATGTTTCTGATAACCAGGGAGTCCAGAACCAGGGGGTCGCAATCTAAGGATACACTCCCTCTCTGACTCCTGGTCTGTCAAGGTCACGCACAGCCTGTCAACTGTAAAAACTTTGTCCTGGCTTTGGTACCGAACAGACTGTGGCCCATTTCTTGGGTGGCTGCTGAAGGCCCTGCGTCCATTCTGAAAAGGAAAGCAGTCCTGGGGTCACTGAGATAACAGGGTGTAGAGCTGGATGAACACAGCAGGCCAAGCAGCATCAGAGGAGCAGGAAAGCTGACGTTTCGGGCCTAGACGCTTCTTCAGATTCTTCAATATATATTCTTCAATAATAAATCAAACCAAAAAGTAAAAGAAATTATTCTCATTTCAGACCTAAATAATTGGCCCATTATCCTGAGACTGTGCTCCTGTGTTCTAGATTCTCCAAGCTGGTGAATGCAACCGCGGTTTCTATTCTGCCAAGCACCCTTTGTACGTTTTCAATGAGATGACCTGTCAATTTCTAAACTCCAGAGAGATTAGGCTTACTCAGCTTCTTATCCCAGGATCAACTGAATGAACTTTCATTTTACTGCTTCCTGTGTGAGGATATTGTTCCTTAAATCTGGAGACCTAAACTGCACACACTGTTCTAAGTGTGGTCTCACCAAAGCCCTATACAATTGTAGCAAAATTTTTATTCCTGTACTCCAAAACCCTTTGCAATAAAGACCTTTGCCTAAGTGCTTGCTGTTCCTGCATGCTAACTTTGTACGTTATTTGTACATCATCATTCACAAGTTTTCTTGCTTTTTAAAGATATGCCATTTTCCTATTCACATGACCTCACATAGGTCCACATTCTCCGTCCGCCTTTCTATTGCGCACTCAACTTATCAAAGTCTCTTTGAAGCCTTTGAGTTCTCTTCAGAACGTGCATTCCCACCTAGCTTTGTGTCGTCAGCTATAGCTGATACGTTACCCTCGGTCTCTATGTCCAAGTGGCAGGAGCTGAACGCGCGGGTTGTGTCCTGTAGCGATGGTGGATTGAGTGTGGGCTGGAGCGACGGCAGCAGATCAAGAGCGGGCCGGTGAGGCAGCGGCAGTGAGATTGGGCCAGTCAGGCAGCCCAGAGTTGGCAGCGGGATAGCGAGGGCTGGAAAGCCCAGAGCGGGACTGCAGCTGTAGAAAGGAAAGTCTGACTCTCTTAAGTTATCACTTTTTCTTATCTTATTCTAAGTAAATGTGAATGGTGCCATGTATCATGTATGTATGGCGAAGGTACACACTTTTCACTGTATTTTTACATTGAATACCCGCGACAATTCAATCAATTATAAATGAATCAATCTATGTGCAACGTAGGTTGTAGGTAGCTGAAGCTTCAGCATTAATCCTTTGGGCACTCCAGTAGTTACAGCCTGAGAGTTTTTAAATGCTGGTAGCCCGACCTTCCTGTCTGTTAACCATTCTCTTTCATTGCTAATATATTATGCCCAACTCACAGGTTCTTATCTTACATCTTTCACGTGGTTTTTCTTGTAGAAATCTAAGTATATTGTATCTACTGGCTTCCCTTTATCTACCCTACTAGTGACGCGCTCAGAAAAACTCTAATAATAAATCTGTCAAACATGATTTCCCCTTCATAACAACATGTTAACTTTATCTGATCATACCACATTATACATGCATTTCTCCTGTGAGGACACTGTTGCCCTTTACGGACAGGTCAATTGTTCCAAACAATTAGAGAAACTATTTTAATCAACTCATTTGCACATGTTATTTGCACACCTCTAGGCCAAGAGATACAAACACTACCACATGGACTGCAGCAGTTCAAGGTGGCAGTTCACCACCACCACCTTCTCAAGGGCAACTGGGGGTGGGCAAAAAAATGCTGGCCCTACGTCCTACGAGTGAAGCTATTGGAGCGAATTCTTAGCAGAATGTAGCAGAAGAAGTTTACCAGTATGATGCCTGGAGCAGATGGAATGAGCTATAAGGACAGTCTAGAAAAACTTGGGATATTTTCTCTGGAGCAGCAGAGGCTGAGGGGAGACTTGATAGAAGTCTATAAAATTATGAGATGCATAGATAGGGTTGATGGTCAGAATCTTTTTCCCAGAGTTGAAATGTCTACAACTACGGGGCATGCATTTAAGGTGAGAGGGGGAAAGTTCAAAGGAGATGTGAGCAGCAAGTTTTTTTACACAGAGGGTGGTAGGAATGTGGAACGTGCTGCCAGGGGTGGTGGTGGAGGCAGATACAATAGAGGCATTTAACAGACTTTTAGACAAGCACATGAATATGCAAGGAATTGAGGGATATGGACCAAGGGCAGGCAGAAGGGATTAGTTTAGTTTGGTGTCATGATCGGCACAACATCATGGGCCGAAGGGCCAGTTCCTGTGCTGTACAGTTCTGTGCTCTATAAATGAAAAAAATTCCATAATGGCATGTCATAGAGTCACCCAGCATGGAATCAGACCATTCGGTCTAACTCATCCATGCTGACCATGTTTCCAAATGAAACAAGTCTACTTGACTGCATTTTGCTCATATCCCTCCAAACCTTTCCTAACCAAATGTTGTAACAGTACCTGCGTCCACCACTTCCTCCGGCAGCTCATTCCACGTCAGAGAAGTGTGACACCTCAGAGCTTCTCCACAGAGTGAATGAGGCACAGATTGCGCACACACTCCTCCAAAGTTGAGGAGCAGCACAAGTCCTCAGTAGCTGAGTGTAGAGGGGGCCATACCCAAAGGCCTGTCCTAAAATTGGAAGGCTGTACTCACCCTGCCAGATTGTAATGGATCATTCAACTGTCTCTTGCACTGGGTCATGTCTGCAGGATCCTTCCTCTGATGTCAACCTTGTTGATTAATCAAGCCATGCCCTTTTCTTTCTGGACGAGTGGCACACCACTGGTCTCTGAGTAAAAATGGATCTTTCCTCTGCCTCTCTCTTTCTCACGCTCTCTCTTTTTCACATGGCTTCGACTAAGGTGTCCAGGTCATCAAGTTAGTAAACAGATGTCTGAACTGATCTCTTTCTTTCCTTGAAGTAGAGAAGATATTCAGTTACAAAATCTTTATTTGAGTTTTGCATACTTTAGTATTACTTTCAGGGGTGATGTTTGATATTTATACATTTTGTGCATAAACCCAAGATCCAGAATAACAAACAAGGTCAGCATTTCTGAATTAGCATGGACAAACACTTATAGAAGTTCACTACAGGAAACTGAAAAGTTGTTATCATTACATTTATTTTCCATGAATAAGTGAGAGTCTCCTGAAGTTTTGGAAGTCAGTTACACAGCGAGAGGCAGTGCACAATGTATTTCTCTTACCCTTGTGGCCCCTCAAACGGTGCTGTCTCATCAGTCAACAGTCATTGACATGAGACTCATTCTGGAAGTGACCTAGCTCTGTTCCCACCTCCACAGCCCCTAATTAGTCAGGCAAAGCCCAAACCCTCTCCAATGAGAAACAAAAACAGAAGTTGCTGGAAAAGCTCAGCAGGCCTGGCAGCATCTGTGGAGAAAAATCAAAATTAACATTTCGGATCCAGTGACCCTTCCTCAGAATTCTAGTTCTTGTCTTGACAGAAGTGATGATCAGTATGAGGGATGGGTTTGAGACACAGAAATGAATGTGTCCCCTGATTCCTGAATGCTCTGCAAAAATCCTACTCTTAGTGCCTTCACACAGATCCCAACCTGAATTTTTATGAAACTGAGCTTTGAATAGTCTCAGCCACAGTTCAGTATAAAATTATTGAGCAAGAGAAAGATTAGCACAATTGGTTAGAGAAATAACTAAGGTGTTGAATATCAGCAGGGATAAGGTATTCATTACTATTGCCAATTCAGGTTTTGTGATCATTTTACACAGCTCGAAGATGCAACCAGAAATACAATGCTGGAATACTTTGTTCTGCTTCCAGTGATTAGACAGGGTTCTTATCCCATGTGTGTACATCAGCTCCTTTTCTGTTCTCACTGTACATTCTGTTTCCTTGGCAGTGACTTTCACACACTCTGACAAATTTGTTGAAAT
The DNA here is from genome assembly GCA_024137785.1 of Ginglymostoma cirratum. Lineage (NCBI taxonomy): Eukaryota > Metazoa > Chordata > Chondrichthyes > Orectolobiformes > Ginglymostomatidae > Ginglymostoma > Ginglymostoma cirratum. Next base: position 3,354,611 of record JAHRHZ010000133.1, read on the forward strand.
ATTGAGGTGACATGTCTGCTGGATTGAGCGAGGCCAGTATGAAGATATTATGTAGAAGCAAACATTTCACATCCTAAAGAAATACTGAATCGGCTAAACATCATGTCAAAAGCAGCAGGAAGCAGATTCCAGCATCGGCAGTAATTTGCTCCTAGAAAGCAGTTTAGCATTGTTGAAAGTAAATGCACTGTCAGGAAGCTTGCTATCCTGATGAATCTAAATGCCCTTTCACCCCTAGTCTTCTCTCAGCGGATAGGTTCTCTTGCCTTGTGTACAACTCTTCAGTGACCTTCCTCATGCTTCTATGCACAATGAGCAGGGAGATATTACTGACACCACCTTTTCTTTCTGGAAAGATCATGTGGTTCAGGATGCCAGGGCAATAATGACCTCCAGGGTCATAGGGAGAGCAGCACTTACCCCAATTCGAAGCTGCAGCTTGCTGTGAAACAAGTGGCACAACCCTGTGAATACCTCCTTTGTGAAAGCTAGTCACCACAGGTTCCTAACTCAGGCCAAGTCGCAGTGGTGCTCATGTGGACATCCTTCATGGGCCAGGCCTTCTGTGGTAAGATCACCTTCTCCTCCCTCCTCACTAAGCCTCTTCCTTTCTCCCCATCGTGTCCAGCCAATGCATCACACCAAGTGGCACTGCAGCGACAAGCCTCATACAGATGCAATGAAATGCTATCTGCCACTTCTCCATTGTGAGCAAAAGCCTCCAAACTGCATCAGTTTAAATCACCATACTGCCTCCCGAAACACTGCCTCGGCACAAGCAAATTAAAATATTCTTGTTGCAACATGCTGTTACAGTGAGACCCAGACTACAACTTCATTATTGTTTAGGACTGATTAAGGAAAATGCTGCCTGCATATTCTTTGATCAGTTTCAGTACCTTAGAGTTGCATCAGCGTATTCCTCAATGACAGTATGATCCCACTCTTCATCACACATTTGAGCACACAGGGAAGGCAACTGTACACATCACTGCAGTCTACTCACACCACATGAGAAACTCCGCACACAAGAAAATACTGGGATGTCATTGTAGCACTGCAGAAAGTATTTATTCCTGCTCTCATTTCACCTGAATGAACGATTTACTGTCACACATTGGGAGATACAGAGAAAAGCATTCTATCGCTACAATCCGGTACCATTTTGAGGTACTAAAGAATAAAAAGAAAGTACTTAAATATAGTTCATCTTCATCAGCCAGAGTCCCAAACACGGCTCCAGGACCCTGCTCCGGACCTATCACATCCAGGAACCCCCACTTCGCTACTGCTGCAGCCGACACTTCGCCGCCAATTCTATGAGTCCACGCATTGGGCCTATGAAGCCAGGAATCCCTGCTCCAGTCACTGCCATACCTCTCAGGCCTCACCGTGACGTCAGGAAGATGAGGAAACGAAGGAAAAAGAAAGACAAAGCAGGAGAGAAAAAAAATCCGGCTGGCCTGGAATGGATGGGCATACCATACTGGTGCTGCCATCTTGAATAGCTGGGCCTGCACTCTCCTCTGCACTGGAGGGCCTGTTCTCTCCTCTACACTGCAGGGCCTTCTCTTTCCTCTGCATCGCAGGGCCTGTTCGCTCCTCTGCACTGCAGGGCCTGTTCTCTCCTCCAACGCTGCAGGGCTTGTTCCCTTCTCTGCACCGAAGGGCCTGTTCTCTCCTCCAACATTCCAGGGCCTGTTCTCTCCTCCAACGCTGCAGGGCCTATTCTCTCCTCCAAGGCTGCAGGGCCTGTTCTCTCCTCCAACGCTGCAGGGCTTGTTCCCTTCTCTTGCACCGCATGGCCTGTTCTCTCCTCTGCATCGCAGGACCTTCTCTCTCCTCCCGCTCCACAGGGCCAGGAACTATTAGCCATTCCTTAATCCATGCCAGTATTGTATCCCTATCCCATGTGGTTTAATTTTGTTATCCAATTTCCTGCTGGGGACCTTATCAAAAACCTACAAAATCTAAATATACTACATCCATTAACCCTACTTTCTCAATTTGTTAGTAATGTTCTTAAAAAAAAACTCCAACAGTTTCATCGAATATGATGTTCCTTTTACAAATCCATGTTGACGATGTCCAATCAAATCATTTCTATCCAAGTGTCCATTTGTCATGCTCTTTATGAAAGATTCTAGCATTTTCCCTCCTACTGAATTCAGGCTGTTGGATCTGGGGTACCATCTTTTTTCTCTCGTTCCTTTCTTAAATAGTGGGACAACATTTGAAAGCTTGGAAGGAATCATTCCAGAATCCATGGAATTTTGGGAGATAATTATTAAGATATCACTTGTCTGTTTGCCAGCATTTGGGGATGCAGAGTATGAGGTCCTGGACTCTCATAAACTTTCAAAGGGCTGAGGTGGAGTGGATGGACAGGACGCATTTCCCTTAGCAAAGAGGTCAACACCTTAAAGTAAGGCCAGAGAATTGAAGGAGAGTTGATTATTAATTCTACTACCCTGAAACTGAAAGAGGTCTGGAACTCACTACCTGAAAGGGCAGTAGGGGCAATCATCATTGCTTATACGCTTGAGATGCTTTAACCTACAGTGCTAAGACAATGAGCTGGAAAGTAGGATTTAGCTAGCATCTTCTGTGCCATAAACCTTTCACCTTCTAAATTTCATTTCACACCAATACCCAGAGTTAAAGTAACACTCTTGCTTAAGGATCATTCTGTGGAATTCCCAATGTAATAGCCGTCACTGCAGTCAACTCCTTCATTACAACGGACACACTGAGGATAGACTAAGTTGTGCTGTGACAGAGTTACAAAGGCATCTTATCCCGATGTCAACCCTCCCCAAGTCAGAATGTTCGGGGACAATTTCATTCTCTACTCAGTGAAATCATTCCTATTCATCATTGGTGATAAAACCAAACAGGTTACATTGAGGCCAGGATGTTTCTGAACATTTTTAGAACAAAGTAACTATTAAAACAACCAGAGAGTGGAATGACTAACTAATTCTACACGCTCCATGTAATGTCAAGTAACGGCTGAAGGCAATGGATACTGCAAAGACCCCTAATTCTGGATGTAACGCTGAAGACACATGCTCCAGAACTAAATGTCCCTTTATTCCAGGAACATGTTATGATACAAAATGATTGGATAATGTAATCACATGAACTAGCTTGAATATGATTAGATTATATAATCATGTGTGCTGACCTCAAATGTAGACTACGTGAACTATAGATACGGGCAAGTAAATGTATAATGTTTTGATTGAAAATTATTATCTGTACACGTAGCTGATTGGAACCTTGTATTCGGTGGAAATAGTACAAATCCTTTGCTTTTGTAATAAAGTTTGAGCTATATGCCATCTTTTAAACTATACACCCCCGTGCATGCGTGAATAAATGCTAAACAAAGAAATCTGAGTTTCATCTATCTAAAGGGGTAAAATCACCCCTTTACCACTTATCTGCCCGAATCAGAGTGTAGTCCAGGCCTGCTGCACATGGGCTGCTTCTAAGAAGTCACAAATTATGCTGAACATCTTCACTTATGACCTTATGGATGGAGACAAGGTCATTGTTGAAGGAGCTAAAGACGTTGGGCCGAGGACACTACCCTGAGGAATTCCTGCAGAGATGGCCTGGAGATGAGATGGTTGACCTCCAACAGTCACAACCAAATCAAATCTTCTTGATGTGAAAGTAGTTAGGCTTACTTCCCCTCTAGGGTTCAGCTCTTTTCACCATGTGTGGGCCAAAGCTGTAAAGAGGTCAGGAACAGAGCAGGCCTGGCTGAACCCAAACTGGGCTTTGGTTTTCCTTGGTGCCAAGCAGAGGTCAGTGTTGTTACTGTACTTAGCTAGAGGTGTGGCAGCTCCAGAGCACAAATCTTCAGCAATGTTGCCAGAATGTTGTTAGGGCCCATAGTTTTTGCAGCATCTAGTACCTTCAGCCTGTCTTGATGTCACATAGGTGAATTAAATTGGCTGAAGGCTGGCAGTGGTGATACTGGAGACCTCTGGAGGGAGGGCCAAGGTGAAACATTCTACTTCTGATTCAAAATGCTTCAGCTTTGTCTTTTGCACTGATATGCTGGGCTCCCCCATCATTGTTTGTGAAACATCCTCCTCCTCCAGTAAGTTAATTGCCCAGTACCATTCACAACTGGATGTGGCTGGACTGCACATCTCCATCCTGACTATCACTTGCCGCTCAGGCAGTTTGGCACGCAAGTAGTCCTGTTTGGTGCTTCTCCAGGTTGACACCTCGTTTTTAGGTCTGCCTGGTGCTGCCCTATTGCACTCTTCATTGAACTAGGGTTGATTCCCTTGATGGTGATGGTTACAGATTGTGGTTGAATACAGTTCTGCTGCTGATGGCCCACCGCGCTTCATGGATGCTCAGGCTTGAATTGCTAGATCTGTTCAAAATCTGTCCCATTCAGCACAACGGTAGTGCCACACGACACAATGGATATAGAGTTGAGAATTTGTCTCCAAAAAGGCTGTGCTGTGCTCACTCCTACCAACACTTAGGTGCATCTGCTATAGGTAGACTGACAAGGATGAGGTTAAGTGCGTGTTCTCTTGTCAGTTCCCTCACCAATCTGCCACCTCAGGTAAGGGTAAAGTGGCCACAGCCTCAGAAGACCACTCTCTCATTACAGAGGGGGACATCTGGTTGTGGTTTAACCTGAAGGTCATTCTGGCACAGGCTACGGGGGAGGTTGAGAAGAACAGTCCTTCATGGTGACCTCAGCCAGTGTGGGAATTGAACCCACCCTGTTGGCATTACTCTGCATCACAAAGCAGCGAAGAGTCTAGCCAACTGAGCTAACCAACCCCCACTACCCACCACAGACACAGTCTAGAAACTTTGTTCTTCAGGTCAGAGGCTGGGAGTCTGTAGGACCTACAGCACAGAGAGTGCTACACAAGAGTCATGCCAGGGCACAAATGCCAGGGTTGACTCTTTGAAACCGTTAGCCAATCAAACCCACTGCACTGTTTTTCCCCACAGTCCTGCAAACTTTCCTTTTCAAGCATTTATTCATTCGCTACATCCCACAAAAAAAAAACTGCTGCAGTTTGCATTCCTCTAGTTCTAGCAAATCAGGATTCAGTGAGGCTTGGTGCCCTGCCAGGTTATGGCCATTTAAAATGTGACAGGACGTCTATTTTGTAACATTGGTGAGATCCTGTTTGGGTGTCATGAACAAGCCTGTACTGAAGGGAGTTGACAACCATTGCGGGACTTTGCAGTGAGTTTTCCATCGTAAATATCTTTGTACTTGCATTTTGAATGGTATCTATACTGTTAAACATTCTTCTACTCAAGAAACTAATGTCTTTGTTAAAAGAATTGCTTTAACAGTAGTTTGTGGCAGACTGATACATTCTAACATATTGAAGTATAAACATTTTTCTAAGTTCTATGTTAAATCTTTGATCTTTCTCTTAAAACTACTTGTTATTGTCTCACTTAGAAGTTGAATTAACCTGAACAAAACCATTCATAATCTTGCTGAAATCTACCTGGTCGCATGGCAGTTTTTTTAGCTTTATTCCAAAATATGCAAACTTCTGCAGTCTCAACAATATTGAAAGCCTCTCACTTTAGCATCTGCATTCCACTTTCCCAATGAGTTTACAACTGTGTCAATGAAGTCTTGAAGGGATTATCTGTTTCTCCATTTGGGGGCTTTGATGGCTAAGCTGCTATTTATCGCCCAAACCGAGTTGTACCAGAGCAAGTCATGGTGAGTCTTCTTGAAATGCCTTATTAAACCTCTGCAGTGTATACAATGAAGATTTTCCTAAAGTGTGTTGGGTAGGATAACCACAACGTGCATTTATGTAGTACCTTTAACAGAGTAAAATGTCCCAAGGCACTTTCGCACAGGAATATTATCAAACAAAACTTGACACTGATTCAAGACAAAATGTTATGAGGCCAACAAAAGCATGGGCAAAGAGAGAGATTTTAAGAAGCATCTTGAAGAGAGAGTGAGGTTGAAAGACAGAGGGATTTAGAGCGGGATTTCCAGAATGTGGGGCCCACCTAGCTAACCAATGATGGAGTGATGAACATGACGTGCATGTAAAAGTTGAGGATTGGAGGAGAGCAGAAATGTAAGAGGTTATTGGCGGCCACAGGAATCGGCAAGGGAGCGATTTAAAAACAAGAATTAGAATTTTAATGTCCTAGCCTTGCCTTGACTGGGAGCCAATATATGTGCGAGAGAGCAATGAAGGAATGTTAATTTATCCAAGTCAGGACGATGTGGCACTGGGCTGATGGTATTCCCATGAAATTGCTGACTTTATGTGGGCACATAATCAAATGCTTTCTGAAACTTTTTCTAATCATATTTCCCCAATCTGTTCCCATACTTTTCCTTCCACCTCTCCAATCTAATCTCAAATGTTGATCTAGTTTCTTCCTTAATAACTGTAACTAAATTCCAAGCTTCACAAATATGTAAAGAGGCTTTTTCCTGGTGTCAGATCTAGATCACTTGCATTGAATCTTATACCCGTAGCTTCTTTATTTTCATCACTCAACTTTATTTACCCCTACAAAGTGACTGATTGACCTTATAGAATATAGTCTGTCATTCCTCATTATGGTTTCCTTGTGCACACAGCAACTTTAAGAGCTTATGAATCTTTTGTAAGATAACACTTTCCAGGAATGCAAATAACTACCAGGATGGAGGCTACAACCTGTTACACTGACAGACTTGATCCACATTTTGAACAAACTTAATAATTCAATAGTTTGTCGCTTTCCCAGGCTGTAGATTTGAATGCTTTTACTCTTTGTGCAAAAGGTGACAGATGGACAGTACACGAGAGCTGTCCAAGTCGGATTGTCGTGTCAGGAACATTTTGGAGTCGAAGAGTATCTCTCAGAGATCAGAGACACAGAGAGGAAGGTCTGGGAGCAGGAAGACAGCTGAGCACATGGAGAAATCCTGCAGTGTTCTCTCTGAGGAAGATCCTGAGGATAATGTGCCCTGTGTTCTGGTGAAACACTACCAGTTTTGTGGCTATGACTTGGAGATCACTCGGTACTTCAATGAAAGGATGGGGGTCTCAGCTTTTGTCTGGAATTCTGTAAGCCCAAAAAAAATTTTGTATTAACCAAGCCTGGGGAAACTGGTCAAGACTTTGAATATTTACTCCTTACATTATCTGAGAAAAACTGCAGTGTCTTTGTTCGGTAAAAGCAGAAGGTGTTGCAAATACTCAGCAGGTTGGGCAGCATCTGTGGAGATAGAAAGAGTTAATATTACTGGTCAGTGACGACTGAGCAGAACGAAGACAGGCTGGAGTTATAGCAGGCTTTAATCAAATGCAAGCAAGTGGGAAAGGAGACAAGGGAGGAACCAACGGGAAAGTTTATAAGGGGAGGAAGGCAAGAGATAGTAAATGAGAAGAAGAATGATAGCACAAAGCAAAAGGAGCTGGTAGCTCATGGGACATTGAATTGAATTGAATTAGCTTTATTGTCACATGTACACACATGAGTAAAGTGAAACATTTACACATTGGCATTTATGGTGCCATCTTAGGTACAAAGGTACCTACGTACAGACTCTTGAGTAGAAATTCTAAGGAAAAAAACTTCGAAAAATACAAGAAATAAGAAGTCCAGCCTTACAGATCTTCAAAAGTACTGGAAATCAAATCTCGCTATTCTCGGAGTTATCACAGAAGTTAAAGACTTTTAAAAGTCCGCAGAATTCCCCAATTTACCTGTCTTTTTGTCCCAGGTTGTCAGAAAGCACAAGCTAGGTGTTGTGCACTTAATAAAAATTACTATTTAATACAAATTAGTGCTTTCTTACCACAGGTAAACAATAATGAACAGTCAACATATGACTTTACTGATTAAATAATCATAAACATCCCCTCTACACATACACACACATAGATCCAGACACAACAAAAGGATATTATGGGTGAAGGGGAAGACTGGGAAGGCAGTTCACTGGCCCTAGTACACAGGGTTTGCTGAGATGATTCTTTTGCTGCTCAGAATGCTGCTTCTTAGTCTTCCTTCTCCAGGTACTTTCACGTGCTTTCAGAATGCTCAGGGTGACTGGTTCACACTTATAAAAGTCTCTGATCTACTAATTTTTTAAAAATACAGCTTACAGCAACTGATGAGAGGAAACAAACTGGGTTGTCTTCAAGCCTGAGATGCTTTTTACTGCAGAGCAAAAGCATGGTTGCTTCTCTTCCAGATAGCCCCTGAAAATTCACATCCCTGACCTATTCAGCTATTTAGGAGTCAATCTCATAGCTGGTGATAGGCAGGGGTCTTTGCCATTGATAACTAGTTATATTTCACAGACAAATCTCCATTTGTACATAGCCCCTTGCTCCAGTTCATCTGTAACTCGGCTTTCCCCCTTTGCTTGAACAAGCAGCTGTGTAAACAGCACTTACAATGAGTGTCTCGTAACGTGCTTTTAGAAAGTGCAGTAACTCTGCAATAATCCTTGGCTTTTAAAACTTCTCCCATTACAGTCCACAATAAAAAAAAATAGAAAAATAGAAAGATATGGTCTTTCTATTCTTTCTAAAGTAAAGAATCAAACGACAGATTGCCCTCAGTAGAGAAGGCCCATCCTTTCCTGTTTGCACCTTATATGCACCAATTTTCCATCTTTTTTTCACACCATTAACAACCTTTTGTCTGTTGCATTGGGCCTCTATGCCTTCTGTTCCCTTCGCCTCTCCTCCACCTCTGTCAAAAGTATTAAAATAAGCATTTTCTAATGTCTTTCAGTTCTGAACAAGTCAGACAGGTCTGGAAATGTTAACTTTGTTTATCTCTCCACAGATGCTGCCAGATGTTTGAGTTTCTCTAGCATTCCCAATGTTTGCCTGTGATATAAGCAGGATGCCTGCAGAGGCAGGAAGTGGCCCTGGGAGTCAGTTGGACATTTGGCAACTAATCTATCAACAGTTGGCAAAATGGCAGTGGGAAGACATCATGCATGAAACCTCACTCTTGCTTGCCACGTTCTCACTACCAGAAGGCTCGTAAAACTTTTGTCAGTGCCTTCTGCTTCCTGACTCCTCCTCCAATGAAAACAATTTCTCTTGACCTACTCTGTATTGATCCCTTATGATTTTGAACACTCTGTTATATCTCCTCCCAACCTTCTAATTTTTAAGAAGACCAACCCCAGCTTCTGCAATATATCCACATTAAGTCTAAGTCTTCATTTGTAGAACCGCTCCTATAAATCTTTCCTTACCCTCTCTAAAGGGTTTAGTTTCTCCCTAAAATGTGGCATTTAGAATTGGACTCAATAATTCAGTTGAAGCTGAAGATGTCTTTAATGTCTTGTTTTGACTGCATTTACAAACCCCAAGATTCTGTATGCCAGATCTTCCTTAAGTGGGGTTTGGGACCCCGACTGGGCTCGCACTTGGAAATTTGAAAGTTGCAAGCTCCAATAGCCATTGTGGAGCTCTGATTGAGTTATACCGCTACATTCCTGCTCTAACAGACAGGCTCACATTCTCACAGGCACAACCTCCCACACAGTTCTCATCCAGTGGGTCCTTTTCAAGTCTTGAATTCAGGTCGCAATGGGAAGAAGTTTGGAAAGCACTGCCTAAGCCTTTATGATCATTTGCTCAAACTGCCCTGCCACCACCACCAACAGTTTGTGCATAATCCTAGCCTTTTCTTTAGCTGCATCACTTTTTAGAATTGTACCTTTTATTTTCCATTGCCTGTCCTCATTCTTTGGAGAAAAATGTATCACCTCACACTTCTTTGGGTTAAATTTCTTCAGCTAAGTGTCCACGCATTCCATCTGTGTTCTTTTGAAAACTGTCACTATCCTCCTCACTGTTCATAATACTTCCAGTTTTGACTTACCTTCAGATCTTGGATGTGTTCCCTACACACCAAAGTGTATTTCATTGATACATACCATGAAAAACAGTGGTCCTAGAATCAGACCCTTTGGAACCCCACGACATACCTCCTTCTAACCTAAAAAAAAATGCCAGTTTCCCAATACTCTTTTTCGTCAACTGCATTACCCCAATTGACCCTCTCTGTTACTTCATCAAAAATCTCAGTCAAATTAGTTAAACGTGATTTGTCTTGAACAAATCCAGGCTGGTTTAATTAAACCCATTTGACCAAGTGATTGTGAATTGTGTCCTGGACGATTTTTTCTAACTGCCTCCAATCGCCAAGGTTAAACTGACTAGGCTGGAGTTGCGGGATTTAACTTTATAACCTTTTCTGAACAAGGGTGTAATATTTGTAACTTTGGCACCACCCATATCTGAGCAACATGAAACATTATAGCCAGAGCTTTCATAATTTCCTACCTATGTCCTTCAGTATTTTTGAAACGTCCCATTCAGTCCTGGTGATTTATCAATGTCACTACAATCAATCTTTCTAATAACTTGTTTATTTATTTTTACTCTATCCAGTTTCTAACTATCATCACTTTCACTATGACTTGGAAACATCTTTCTGCTTGGTAAGGGCAGATGCATTTATTTAGAAACAAAGACAGAAATTGCTGGAAAAACTCAACAGGTCTGGCAGCATTTGTGGAGAGAAAGCAGAGTTACTGTTTCGGCTGCAGTGATCCTTCTTCAGAGCTGGTTGCAGCTGGGAAAAAAGTTGAGGGAAATGGGGAGGAGTAAACAATAGATGGAGATGGAGCCCAGAAAGAGAGAGAACAATAGTTTGGCAGACAAAGGAATGGATAATAGTCAGCCTGGAAGAATCGCTAGCTGCTAATGTGGACCTGATGATGGGTTATTGAGGTTGCAACCCGTGTGATGACAAGGCTTGGTGGGTGGGGATTGAGGTAAGGACTCTAAAATTATCAAACTTAACATTGAGTCCTAAAGGCTGCAGGGTTCCCAAGCAGAAAATGGGATGAGCACCTTTTTTCAGCAATTTCTGTTTCTGTTTCTGAAATCTGCTGGAAATCTGCAGTTCTTTGGTTTATTTATTTATCAGCCGTGCCCTCTGCCTAATTGTGTAGAAGTGTATTTTGGGTCCTAATCAAGTCTACTTCTCCTCTTAATACCTTTTTGCTACTTATATGCCTGCAGAAGAGTTTTGGAATCCCTCTTCATTTAGCTGCCAGTTTCTTCTCATACTCTAGCTTGTTACAATCCCCATAGAGACCAATAATGATTACAAAGGGATTTGAACTTCCAGTAACTGATTTAAAGGATTACATAAGATTTCAAATTTTCAGATTTTAATGTAGCAGATGAACTAAAAGCAACATTGAAATTTTTTGTAGATAACGTAGTTTAGATCTCAGAAAAGATCCCTCATTTAACTTTTAAACTGGCCAAAATTCCCCATCCACACTTACACTTTACCCCTTCCTAGTAGCAGCACTAATTAGCTAAACTCCATTTTAGCTTGAAATTAAAGAGACAATTTAAAGTATAACTGTTTATAAATTCTGATATTTTATACAGCCATATTGTTTCTATTTTATAAACTAGTCTCCCTCTCAGCTCTTTACACTTTTACCATCCCATTCTATATTTGGATAATTTAAGTTACTCATCATAAATGTGTGTACCTCTCTATAAAGTCCTTGCAAATTTCCTCCTATACATTTTTCCTACTAGTTTATGCCCTATAGAATACACCTAGTAGTGTAATTATATCTCTGACATTTAACTTGAACTAATCAGATCCTGTCATTGACTTCCCTAGTATACCCTCTTTCTAGCATTGTAATATAATCCTTAATTAATACTGCCACTTCCTCCCCACCCATTTCTTTCTCATGTGGATATCTGCACCAAAGCTCACCGACCCTATTTATTACATTTTTTGTATTTACATACGTGCATTGGTCCTGCATTCCCCTGATTCTGACCTCACCTAATATCTTGCTATTTCTTACTCAAGTGCTATGTGTCTCTCCTAATTATTCTTTATCCTTCCCTGTGCTACATCTTGCTTCCAATTCTCTTGCCAAAGTAGCTTAAGCCCTTTCCAGGAGCACTAGCAATCCACCCATCTCAAACTGTCCTGCTCGCTCGAGTTTCCCAGATTCTGACTTTAATAACTCAGCAGAAAAATAACAAGACAATTTTGTTTTTAATTATTCTCAAGCACATTCATTTATTGGTTAGGAAACTATCAGAAATAAGATGGAGCTTGATTGGGCAAAGTAGCCAGAGGCAGGTGGCCAAGAGATGAATTACACAGGAATAAGGCATAAGAAAATAAGAAGTACATGCAGAAGTAGGCCTTTTAGCCCCTTATGCCCGTTCTGCCATTAAGATCATGTCTTCAACTCCACTTTCCTACCTGCCCCACATAACCCTTGATTGCTTGTTGGTCAGAGATCTGTCTAACTCAGCTTTGAATATATACCATGGCCTGGCCTCCACTACAGTCAAGGGCTGAGATTCTAAAACCCACTGAGAGAAGAAACCCCTCATTTCCATCCTAAATCTATCCTCTGACTTGAGAACCAACTGACTAAATCATTCTACTGCTCACCTCTAAGCTCTCTCTCTGAATTACCAAAATCCTTTTCACATTGCTTGGAAATAGAAATCTTGAATGCACAACTTGAAACTGTTGTGAAAGCCCATTCAATAGCAACTTTACAAAGAGAATTTATTCTTAGCCCTTATTCTGAAACTGTGCTCCCCATTCCTAGATTCCCCAAGGGAAGTCCAACCAGAACTGGAAACATGACGCGTCATGCATTCCTGAATACTGAAGGAGGTTCTTCAAGATACAGGATACACTACAGTCACAGTTTGCCAGGAATCTTTTAACATGGAGTCTCAAAACATTGGGAAGGGTTCATCCATCCAGAAGACAGAACAAAGGGATAAATCATGCCATAATAGGCTGTTTAGTCTTTACATTGAAAATGCATTACCAAAAAAAAGGCCTTCTGCCTCAAAAGATTAATGCTGGTGTTTATGCTGCTTGTGACATTATTAAACTGGAAAGAGTGCAAAAAAGATTTACAAGGATGTTACTGCAAGTATATGGAACAAGTTGCCAGGGGAAGAGGTTGAGATTGTCATAGAATCCCTACAATGTGGAAACAGGCCCTTTGGCCCAACAAGCCCATATTGACCCTTGCAGCATCCATCCCAGACCCAGTCCCCTTACAACCCACCTAAGCTACATATCCCTGAACACTATGGACAATTTAGCACAGCCAATCCACCTAGCCTGCACATTTTTGGAGTGTGGGAGGAAACCAGAGCAAACCCATGCAGACATGGGGAGAATGTACAAACTCCACACAGACAGTCACCTGAGGGTGGTATTGAACCCAGGTCCCCAGCACTGTGAGGCAGTAGTGCTAACCACTGAGCTACCATGCCACCCCATCTTGAGGCATATTGAATTGCAACATTTAAAAGACATTTGGTCAGGTACATGGATAGGAAGGGTTAAGAGGAATATGGGCCAAATGCTGACAAATGGGATTACTTCAATTTAGGAAACCTGCTCAGCAGGGATGAGTTGGGCCAAAAGGCCTATTTCTGTGCTGTATGCCTCTATGATTCTATGGGCTTCCTCACAGTTCTCTTCTCCAAATCCTATCAGCATAGCCTTCTAGGGTTTTTTTTTTCTGAAGAAGTGTCTAGACCCGAAACGTCAGCTTTCCTGCTCCTCTGATGCTGCTTGGCCTGCTGTGTTCATCCAGCTCTACACCTTGTTATCTCAGTATAACCTTCTATTCCTTTCTCAGTCACAAGCCATTCCATTTTTCAAAGTCTTACCAACAAGACCTACTAAGTCATAACTCTTGCACAGGCATATGGTTTGAATGGTCTCGTTATTCTCTGTATGTTAACACTCCTGTTCTATTGCTTTATGACAGTAGATTCATAGAGTCATGGGGTTGTATAGCACAGAAACAGATCCTTTGGTCCAACCTGTCCATGTCGACCAGATATCCTAAATAAACCTAGTCTCATTTGCAAGCATTTGGCCCATATCCCTCTAAACCCTTCCTATTCATGTACCCATCCAAATGCCTTTTAAATGTTGCAATATACCAGCCTTCACCACTTCCTCTGGCTGCTCATTCCATACATGTACCACCCTCTGCGTGAAAATGTTGCATCTTAGGTCTGTTTTAAATCTTTCCCTCTCACCTTAAACCTATGCCCTCTAGTTTTGGACTCCTCTACTCCAGAGAAAAGACCTTGTCTATTTACCCTACCCATGTCCCTCATGATTCTATAAACCTCTATAAGGTCACCCCTCAGCCTCCGACGCTCTAGGGAAAATAGCCCCAGTTTGTTCAGTCTCTCCCTATAGCTCAACCCTCCAATCCCAGCAACTTCCTTCTAAATCTTTTCTGCAACTTTCAAGTTTCACAACATATTTCGTATAGCAGGGAGGCCAGAACTGAATGCAGTCTTCCAAAAGTGGCCTAACTAATGTCCTGTACAGTCACAACATGACATCTCAACTCCTATACACAATGCACTGACCAATTAAGGCAAGTGTACCAAACGCCTTCTTCACTACCCTGTCTACCTCTGACTCCACCTTCAAGGAACCAAGAACCTGCATCCCAAGGTCTCTTTGTTCTGCAACACTCCCAGGACCCCACCATTAAGTGTACGAGTCCTGCCCTCATTTCCCTTACCAAAATGCAACACCTCACATTTATCTAAATTAAACTCCATCTGCCACTTCTTGGTCCATCTGATCAAAGTCCTGTTGTAAATGGATGAAGTGTTAACTGGATCTCCACAGGGAGGTTGGTGGCAGTGGCTGGAGACCCAACCTGCTCTATAGTAGGTTGTGGGATCCATGCCACTCACTGCCCACTGCTGTCTGGTGTTTTGTTTCCACCAAGTGCCCAAACTAATTCTGATTTCAACAGATGGTGACCTTTGCTTTCCTCAGGGCCTCACACTTTGCCAATTCTTTGAGCAGGAGAGGATGAATTTTTCCGGGAAGAAGATGATTGAGTTAGGATCTGGCACTGGGATCGTGGGAATTCTGGCAGTTTTGTTGGGTGAGTTAAAGGGCCATTGTCAACCTAATATAGTGGCTTTGTTGCTGTGGAAAAGACATAGTAACTGGACAAGTCCCGTGAAATGCTGGAAGATGCATTATCATGTTAGTCACCACAGATTAATGCGCTCAAAGACCCTCTCCTCTATGCTCCATGCTTTGGGCAATTACAAGGTGAACATTCGTCTGGATAATCAGGCTCCTGTTGGCAGAATGCATGCAACTAGAGTCCAGCATTTCTTGTGGTAAGAAACCAACCCCCTTAGTAGAGTGAAACCCTGATCTCAACTCTCCATCTCCTCATCAGTTAGTTGTATGGGATGGATGGGGACTAGAGTTGCCAACTCTGATTTAAGGTAATCTGGAAGATTTGTCACATGACCAACTCCCTCCAAACACCCTGACCCTACATTCCCATTATACCAAACATGTTTTTTGAAGTATTGTTGCATGATAGAAACACGGCAGACAATTTACACACAACAGTCCTTTTACTATACTCTCAGGCTGTACAGAGCAAGTGCTGGCTGAGGTATGGGTGTGAATTGTGTGAGTGGGATTCTGAATAAATCTCACACACAGTCTGACAATTCCTGCCTGCCACAGGCTCCTGCCGTATAACACTCTCTCTCTGTTTTCTGTCAGCCTTGAGGCACTTCTGGGTCAAAAGGTTGTGGGTTCAATTTCCCTCTAAACCTGCGAGCACAGAACCCAGGCTAACATTTTACCATAGGAAAGAGGGAGTGCTGACCATTCAGCAAACCAAAGGCCCCATTTACTCTTCCTGGGTAAAAGATGCTACTATTAACTGAAAAAGAGCAAGGAACTCCTTCCTGACATTTGTCCCTTGACAACATACCTTCCGTTCCAGGCTATGGAAGTTTTTGTTTGCAGATTGGCTCTCCCACATCCTACGTTTCAGCACAACACTCCAAAATACTTAATTTCTTGCAAAGGATTTGGTGATATCGGAAGGTTGTGAAAGCCTACAGGTAAATTTCTTTCTTGCCTTATTCTGTTCCATCCCACTTCCCTCTGACTGTTAACTGGGGCGCAGGTCTTCGTGATGGGACATGAAGATGACTTAATTCTGTTGCTTCTCCTTCAGGTGGGCAGGTAACCCTGACCGATCAGATCCAAGCTTTGAAGCAAATTGAGCACAACGTTTCAGTCAATGTACCCGAATCCTGCAGACACCTTCCAACGATCAGAGCACTTTCCTGGGGCTTTGACCACGTGCACTTCCCCAGTGACTACGACATTATCCTGGGTTCGGACATTGTGTATTATCCGTCAGATTTCCCCCTGCTGTTGCAGACATTGCGACACCTCAGCAACCAGCAAACGATCATCTACATCGCGACAGAGTTAAGGGGCTGCGGTGCAACTCGCAAATTCCACGAGGACCTCATCCCGCTATATTTCAACTCCCGCATTATTTACAGAAACCAGGATGCTGACATCAATCTGTACAAATTAACACTGAAGGGCCCCAAAACAGGAGAGGAGAAAGAGACTAGCAAAAAAAATACTGTCTAATTAATGCATAGTCTTACAACTCACTAGCGTGTTTGCAGAATTATAAATCCAGTGCAGGAGGAATGATGTGATGGACGATCGTCAAAATGTATGTAGAGTTTTACAGCACGGATACAGGCCAGTCAGCCCAAATGGTCTATGCTGCTCCCATCCTCCTCTATTTCACCCTATCAGAACATTTTCCATTTTCTTTCTCTCATAGTTAAATTCCTCTTAGATACATGTGCCTCGAGCACTCTACGTTGAATCAAGTTTCACACTGTAACCTGTCCATATTTAAAGACATTTCTCCTGAATTTCTTGTTAGATTGATTAGTCACTATCTTATAATTTCAACACCTAGTTTGCACCCCTCCACATCCATGCAGACTTTGCTGTGAAAGTGACGGTGAAGAGAATGGCATTCCCCATAGTTTATTTCACAGAGAGTTTAGGCCAAGAGGATATGTGCAATTGAGCAGAGCTATCCAAAAGTAGCTGCCTGAGTTGTGTCAATGGCATTATCTTTAGGAAATCTCAACTCACTGATTGACCATGGAAATACATTAATTGTCATGAAGCTGCTGCATTTCATAGTAGGTATGACACGTGCGTGTCACAGGACGTGAAATCTTCTTCAGTCATGTCTAAATATCACCTCAACAACATGATAATTATTGACTGCTTGTAGCCAAACTCTCTCGCACTGAAATTGACAAATACAAATGTGGACTCTCATTATGCAATTTCATCATTGGAGATTTTGAAAATGTCAAAGATAGATTTATTAGTACTTCAATTATTTTCCCCACTCCTTAATTTCCCTCCCCTTCTGTCTCTGATTTGACAATGAATTCACCGACTTTAATCCACTCTTCTCAGAGTTTGAGCAGTTATTTTCCCAATACTCCAGTCTGATTTATTCAGAAAGTGGCTTCCCTCGACATAGTTTTGCTCAATGTGATATCACTAGCTCACAATTTTTGCAACTTGCTATACAAAAACGTTTGAACAACCAAGCGCAAACACCTAAGTTTAATTAACCAGAGGTCACGGATTTAAGATATTGCTGGAAAAGGGGACTTTATGTCAAAGTTTGTTGTCTTGCACTGAATAGGATAACTCCCAAAGATACCAATTCAAGGGGAATGCCAACATATATACTCCATGAGTGTAGAGTGCTGACATGTTGGCTCTGATTAGTAGAGGCGTTTCCCTGGAGAATGCACCAATGAATGAGGATTGCCAGTTAACAGCCAGCTTTGTCTAAGTTTACCATTAGGAGAGGCATTATTCATTGAACATACAAACTTGTGCAATTGAGTTTTTTGTTTAAGTACATTATGTATGCCCAAATAGATAGTGTCGTCATGGGACCACCACTAGACCCTCCACTCAGCAATATCTTTGTTGGATCCTATAAGAGCAATGTCTTCAATGGAATGACACCTAACCTCCTGTCCCTTTTTTTATTAATTAACAGGATGAGGGTGTCACTGGCTAGGCAGCATTTATTGCCCGGAGGCCAATTCAGAGTCAACCACATTGCTGTGGGTCTGGAGTCACACGTAGGTCAGACCACGTAAGGATGGCAGTTTCCTTCCCTCAAGGACATTAGTGAACTAGATGGGTTTTTCCCAACAATTGACAGTGAATTCATGGTCATCATTAGATTCTTAATTCCAGATAACTTAAATTCAAATTCTACCATCTGCCATAGCAGGAATCAAACCCGGGTCCCCAGAATGTTATCTGGGTCTCTGGATTAACAGTCCAGCAATAATACCACTAGGCCATCACCTCCCCATGCCTTGCATATTTCTGAGATGTAGCTGATACTTTTGCTATATCTGAGTCTGCAGCTACATGTCAGAATTTCTTTATATATTTTGGGGGGGTGCCATTGGACACTCAAATTCACATCTGAAATGCAACAGTCAAATAAGCTCCATTTCTTCAATTACCTAGTTGAGAAATCATCCAGGAGAGCTCTGTATGACTATCTACTACAAACCTACCTTCACTGGTCAGTATACATGTTGGGATTCTTACGGTTGAACATAATATAAGATTGGTCTTCTTGAAAACCTTGTACATAAAACCTGAATTCTTTCTTTCACTGACCAAACATGATGCTGAAATAGGGTGCATCAAAGCTATCCAGTGGGATAATGGCTACCCTGATCAGATTGTTACTTGCAGTGTATTCGGTAAACTCATGAACGGACCTTAAACATGGTCACTGTTGTTCCTGAAAAGTGCCCAGTCTGCCTCAGATTACTCAGGAAGGGTAGGATAACTCAAATTGTTTCACTCTGCTACAATGAAGTAGTACCATCAGTGGTCTCTGCCACTAACAAGATGCTACTGTCAAGTCAAAAACAACATTCTGCCTATCAAACAAATGAATAATGTGATGTATGAATTCAGTGATGGTTAGATGCTGGGTATGTACAAAACTGGCAGATTGTATCAAACAACATATCCCTTCAGTTGTTTACAACTGGCAATGCACTGACCATGGCCAAGCAGCCACTGCTTGGGAATCTTAAAGCACCATGTCTGCATGTATGGAATGAGCTGTCAGAGGAAGTGGTGGAGAGTTGTACAATTACAACATTTAAAAGGCACCTAGATGGGTCCTACAACAAAAGTTTTTTTTCAGTGATCATTTCTAAATTGGAAATGGTTGTGTAAAATCTGTTCCCAAGAATGACTACTTGGGCAAGGTACTGAGTGAATGGGTAGTATCCGAGAACTGACCAATAATCAAAGCGGGCATCATCAGGGAATGGAAAAAGTATATCATTACACTTTTGTAATGATTCAATTTTATTACAACATATGTAATTTCATTCTCTTAATGTATATTTCTTAATATTATTTTAGTAATAGAGGCCAAGATCAGAGTGATTTGATGTTTATATAAGTAAGATATATAACTGATTGCAAAAGGTATAATCCAACTTGTTGGTTTAAATGATACTCTGATGAAGTCATCTAGACTCAAAACGTTAGCTTGGTCTCTCTCCATGGATGCTGTCTGACTGTCTGTGATCTCCAGCATTGGTTATTTTCAGAACAGGTACCAGCATCCGCAGTAATTTACCCCTCCTTTTTGGTTTAATTATTGTGCAACTCAGTAATTAATTCAGCTTGTTTTTGTCTCTAGCTGTGTGTGGAATGAGCTGCCAGAGGAAGTGGTAGAGTCGGGTACATTGCAACATTATAAGAGCTGGCAGGTCATGTTAAAATTGTACAAGACTTTGGTTCGGCCGCATTTAGAATACTGTGTACAGTTCTGGTCGCCACATTACCAAAAGGATGTGGAAGCTTTGGAGAGGGTACAGAGAAGGTTTACGAGGATGTTGCCTGGTATGGAAGGTGCTAGCTATGAAGAGAGGTTGAGTAGGTTAGGATTGTTTTCATTAGAAAAAAGGAGATTGAGGGGGGACCTGATTGAGGTCTTCAAAATCATGAAGGGTATAGACAGGGTTGATAGAGATAAGCTTTTTCCCAGGGTGAGGGATTCAATAACGAGGGGTCACGCGTTCAAGGTGAGAGGAGAAAAGTTTAAGGGGGATACACGCAGAAAGTACGTTACACAGAGGGTGGTAGGTGCCTGGAACGCGTTGCCAGCAGAGGTAGTAGAGGCAGGCACGGTAGATTCATTTAAGGTGCGTCTGGACAGATGCATGAGTAGGTGGGGAGCAGAGGGATACAGATCCTTAGGATAGGTTTAGACAGTGGATTTGGATCGGCGCAGGCTTGGAGAGTCGAAGGGCCTGTTCCTGGGCTGTAAGTTTTCTTTGTTCTTTATTGAAAAGGCATTTGGACAGGTACATGCATAGGAAAGGTTCAGAGCAATATGAACCAAATGCAGGCAAATGGGACTAGTTTAGTTTAGGAAAGCTGGTTGGCATGGATGAGTTGGGCTGAATGGCCTGTTTGTGTGCTGTGTACCTCTATGACTCTATAAATAGGGGGTTTAGAGGGATATGGGCCAAATGCTGGCAATTGGGACTAAATTAATTTGGGCTATCTGGTCAGCATGGACAAGTTGGACCCTCTATGACTCTACGTCCAACATTAGCCGTGATTCTGCAATTAGATAACATTTGTTGGATAATCCTGAGTGTGAAGAATTACACTGACAACCAAGTTAGGATTCTCAGTCTTGCCCCCAGTGTGACACAATTACAAGTACTGGAAGTTACATATATTAATAAACAGGTCCCTATCTTTGCAGACAGAAAGAACATGCATGCACATTGTGCCCGTTTCAACACAAGAAAATGGGTAACAACCATTCTCTGGTTCGTTTCTCGGGGCAATGCCCTGACTAATCAAAGTCAACATGCTGGGTTTAAAATTTAGCAAGGCCTGGCTATTAACTGTCAATCCACCAGTTGCTGTATTCTTCAAGGTACTAGCTCTACCAACCAGAGGAACCAATCAGCACTTTCCTCTCATTCAATACATATGTTGTTTTTCCTGCTAATTGTGCTGATGAGTATAAGAAAGCAAGCTTTGACAAAAATCGTTTTTTTGACAATATTCAAGATCTGTGCTCTGAAATGAGTGATTTAAGATAACTGGCAAGACAACAAGAGTGGTGATTGGGGAGGCACTTTTAGCTATGATCCGGAGTGTATTATGTGAAAGGATGATGGATGCAGGTTTATTGGTTACTTTCAAAAGGAAATTGAATGAATTGGATAAATAACTTGAAAATAGAAAATCTGCATGGTAGCTGGATATCTTTTTTAAGGGGCCCACATGTGCTGAATGGAATACTTCTGCGCAGCAATATTCCATGATGAGTCAAACAGTAAACTAATCAAAAACGACATTTACTCAAATTATTTCAATTTGGGATGAATGACAGTAAAAAAAAATGTTGTTTAATAAAAAGAGTAAGGCATAGAATATTCTTAATTTATGAAAAATTAATTAAACCCCATTGTGATAATTCTTTTGATGACCAGTTACAGAATCAAAGTATTTTTTTAAATTTTCAGACATGTTTGGAAACTTGTCAGTTTCACTGGTGGTTGTAAGGTTGATTGAAAGATTTGTACAGCATCTCAAGACATGCTCAATATGGGTCATGAAGCATCTTCTTGAATTACAATTAGTGTGCGGGAAACACAACAACAAACTGGCACATGGGTCTCTTGGGGAATAAATATTGGCCAACATGGCAGGGAGAAATACCCCACTACTCTTCAAATATTTTCAAGGAAGCCTTCACTATACATCTGCCTGAGACCGTTTAATGTTCCATCTGCTCAACACCACCTCTCCAGTACATGGAAGAAGTGTCCAGCTCATTGGAGGGGCAATGAATACTGATTGCAGAAAGCATGGTCAGAATTAAAGACCATATACAGTACAATTTTGTCAAAGTAAAGCTCTGTGACACTCAATAAAAGTGGATTCTGGAAATCTGGAATTTAAAAAAAAACTGCTGGAGACACTCATCGGATCTGGCACCATTTGTGAAGAGATGGAATTAACTCTTTGTGAGTACATTCAGAGAGTCCTCTTCAAAACTGAACTGAAGAAAACTCAAATCGGGAAACAAAAATTTCCCACTTTCTCTGTGCTGCCACAAATTTTGAACTTCTCCAGCACTGTCAAGCAGGGTAAACATAAACTTGGTCCTCTTTACGTTTGAAGGGTAGGATGTAGGGGTGCCCTGGGGTGGTCAGGTCGAGAATCAGTCCCTCTGATAGCGATCCACCTCCAACAACAAGATAGTAGGAACTGCTGATGCTGGAGTCTGAGATAACACGGTGTGGAGCTGCAGGAACACAGCAGGCCAGGCAGCATCAGAGGAGCAGGAAAGCTGACGTCTCGGGTCGGTACCCTTCTTCAGAAATGGGGGAGGGGAAGGGGGCTCTGAAATAAATAGAGGGGGGGATAGCAGGTAGACAGTGGAGCGGATTGGGTGGGAGAGAAGACGGACAGGTCATCTGGCGGGGATGAAGCCAGTAAAGGTGAATGTAGGTATGTAGGGATGGGGATTGGTCAGTGAGGTGCGAGGATTGGATAGGTGGGAGGGAAGACAAACAGGTCAATGAGGCAGGGATGAGAGGGTGGGTTGGTCATGGGATGAGGGTGGGTGGAAGGTGGGTGAGAGGAGGTGTAGTCTAGGTAGCTGTGAGAGCTGGTGGGCTTGAAATAGATATCAGTTTCGAGGTGGTCACCAAAGATGGAGACAGAGAGGTCCAGGAAGGAGAGAGAGGTATCAGAGATGGTCCAGGTGAACTTAAGGTTGGGGTGGAAGGTGTTAGTAAAGTTGATGAACTGTTCGAGCTCCTCATGGGAGCACAAGGCGGTGCTGATACAGCCATAGATGTAACGGAGGAAGAGGTGGGGGATAGGGCCAGCATAGCTGCGGAAGAGGCACTGTTCCACATATCCTACAAAGAGGCAGGCATAGCTTGGGCCCATGCGGGTACCCATGGCCACCCCCTTTGTCTGTAGGAAGTGTGAGGAGTTGAAGGATAAGTTGTTAAGGGTGAAGACAAGTTCAGTTAAGGAGATAAGGGTGTCGGTGGAGGGGGACTGCTTGGGTCTGATGGAGAGGGAGAAGCAGAGGGCTTTTAGGCCATCTGCATGAGGAATGCAAGTATACAGGGATTGGATGTCCATCGTGAAGATGAGGTGTTGGGGGCCAGGGATCGGAAGTTTTGGAGGAGGTGGAGGGTGTGTGAGTGGTGTCCCAGACGTTATTGGGGAGTTCCTGGACCGGGGGGAGAAAATAGCATCGAGATAAGTGGAGATAAGTTTGGTGGGGCAGGAGGAGGCAGAGACAATGGATTGACTGGAACAGTCAGGTATGTGGATTTCAGGAAGGAGATAGAAATGGGCGGTGCGGGGTCGGGGAACGATGAGGTTGGAGGCTGTGGGTGGAAGGTCACCTGAGGTGATAAGGTTATGAATGGTTTGAGAGACGATGTTTCAGTAGTCAGGGGTGGGGTCATGATCAAGGGGGCAATAGGAGGAGGTGTCAGACAGTTGGCGCCTGGCCTCGATGATGTAAAGGTCAGTGCACCATACCACAACTGCACCTCCCTTGTCCGTGGGTTTAACAGTGAGGTTAGGGTTGGAGTGGAGGGAGCAGAGGGTTGCACGTTCTGTGGGGGAGAGGCTGGAGTGGGTGAGAGGGGTGGAGAGGTTGAGGAGATCGATGTCGCAAGGGTAGTTGGAGATAAAGAGGTCAAGGGAGGGTAGGAGGCCTTGGGGTGGTGTCAGGAGGTGGGGGTGTGCTGGAGGTGGGAGAATGGGTCTGTAGAGGGAGGGTTAGGCTCACGATTAAAGAAGTAAGCGCAGAGGAGGAGGCGGTGGAAAAACTGTTCATTGTCCAGGCGTGAGCGGTATTCACAGATGTTCGGGTGGAAGGGGATGAAAGTGAGTCCTTTACTGAGGACTGACCGTTCGTCCTCAGTGAGGGAAAGGTCTGGGGCAGCAGGTGTAGACCCGGCAGGGCTGCGGGCTGGCGTTGGCTCTAGGGGCGCTGGGCGGAGCGTCGCCGGGGTGGGCGGGGCGAAGTCGGAAGGGGGCGGGGTGGCGTCGACCTCCAGCAACAGCTGTGTGGAAGAGCCAACACAGGAACATTGACATCTCTCTCAAAGTCTCCCTCAAGTCATTTTGATCCTGGTTTTGACTGAAGTTACAATTTACCGCCATTCCACAGTCAGACACACGTTACTGAAGGCAGTAACTCTCTGTATATACTCACACAGCCTGAGGATCTATCGCGCACACACACACACACAGTATACAGCGACAAGCGACAAACGTTAACGGCAGTAAGCGGGCTCACTGCGGATTCGGGGCGGGTGGGTGGAAGGCGTGTACCCGGCTGAGGGAGGCGGGATCATTGCTGCGAACGCCGGAGGAGCGGTCACCGCCGGGAGCGCGTGCCCGAAGGCGCATTCACGGAAGGAAGCGCGTCCGCCCCACCGAGGGAGGGGGTAGCGAGCCGGGCGCGGAGCCCGTCCACTGACACACGTCCACCGCAATCTCCTCCCCCCACCAAGCCGCACGCGCACTCCGTCTGTGATTGGCTCTTCTGGAAGTGGGCGGACCAATTGCGCCAGACGCTTTGATAGGCTGGCTATCCAGCAGGCGTGCATGGGGGGCGGGGACCACGTCGCTCGCCGATGACGACAGGACAGGCTATTAGGAGTCGGGCCGTAGATATAGACGGTGATTGGATACTGGCAGTGTGGGTGCTGTGATTGGTTACCAGATGGGCAGGTGTCACATCAGTGGCCCGCGTTGAGACCGGTTATTGGCTTGGTGGGCCGGGTTACTGCGGAATCTCGCGATGTGACTGGTTACTGCCTGTGTGGGTGGGGGTCACCGCGGCGCCCCGAGCTGTGATTGGCCGGCCCCTCCTGCGGTGTGATTGGCTGTCTTCTCTAGGCTTCTGGCCTGTCGTTGTGTTGGCCTCCGCCCGCAGTCATGAGCTCGATCTTGGATGAATATGAGGATTCCCAGGCTCGATCCCGTTCCCGGCCTGCTGGACTTCCCTACCAACAGCAACGCCTGGGCGTCTCAGGCATCGGCCAGTCAGGTACTGATAGCCGGGGAGCGAGAGAAAGAGTCAGACGTAGAGGAGGGTATGAGTGCGTTGTCTGGGATAGAGAGGGAGGGAGGGAGTCAGTCAGAGATGGAGGGGGCGAGGAGGGAGGTGGGCTGTCGGTGACGGAGGGGGAGGATGGAGGAGGGACGGGGGTTGCTGTCAGAGGCGGAGGGGGGGGATGGAGGAGGGACGGGGGTTGCTGTCAGAGGCGGAGGGGGGGATGGAAGAGGGACGGGGGTCTGTCAGAGGCGGAGGAGGGACGGGGTTGGGGAGATGTAAAGATATGACAGGACGAGGGACTCATCTGAATGTCTTTGTGTATATTAAATACCTATCCAGTCAGGCTGTTGGGTGGGGTGAGGTTGGTATAGAGAGAGGGAGACTGGCGACCATTGACATTGAGCATGGACAGAGGTAGTTGGTAATCTAACAATCTATGGTTGTTGCAGGTTACGTCAGTGCACGTCTTGAAGAGGAGAAGCCAATCTTTTCCAAACAGAGGATTGATTTCAGCCCTCCCAGTGCCATCAACCACCTTGTGGTATGCAACAACCAGCTGTGTATGAGCTTGGGCAAGGACGTTCTTCTCAGGTAAGAGCTGCTCAGTCCTCCATGCCCTTTGTGGCTACGTTCCTGTTTACTTCATCTGGCTTTGCTGTCTTTTGCTCTAATTCGCATTAAGCCATCTTGGCATCGTGTATGCAGGTGAATGATGAGTATTGAGATGGTGGTGCTGGTCTCTATGCTGGAATCTGTAGTCAGTGGCATTTCCTATTATTGAACCAGCGAAGGGAGTATCTGCTCCAGTATTGGATGCCAGGGCAGCAGCCATGGTGATTTAAGACACTGGAAGAGCTGACAGAAGCAGTGGTAAGACATATCAGGGACATATCAATTCCTGCTTTTTGGTTTTGGATGATTGGCAGCAAATAACATCTGATGCTTATGCTGCTGAAGTAGTGATTGAAGTTTTAAGTGACGATAGTGCAGTGTGGGCTGAAACCTACCGGCTGGGGTAATAATATTCAGTTGTTTGCATTAAAAATGTGAAATTAAAAAGCTACATTAATAATGATGACCATCGAATTGTCGTAAAAACCCATCTAATTCCCCAACATCTTCAAGGAGGGAAATTTACTGTCCTTACCTGGTCTGCATTTGACTGCAGACACACAGCAGTATGTCTGACCTGCGCAGCTGCTTGTAATGGCACAGAAATTGCCCTCCCTCAGTTTCAAGAAGGCCAGTCACCAACACGTTCTTGAGGGCAGTCAGGGATGGGCAGTAAATGCTGGACTAAAAACAAGAATGCTGCGAATCTGAAACAAAGAAAGCTGGAGAAACTCAATGGATCTGTGCATCTGTGAATGAGAAGCAGAATTAATGTTTCAAGTCCAGTATGACTCTTCAATAAATGCCCCATCAATAAAAAAGGACAGGAGGGTGATATGGATAGAGGAAATGATGTGGGAGTTGGAAAAGTAACCTTGCAGCTAATTCGTTGGCTATGATTCTATGGAGCAGTGTCACCCGGCTGTACAGCAAAGCTCTTGAATTGAGTCTTGGACTCACTGGGGTTATGTGCTCCGTTCTACACTGGAATTATAACTGATGACTTGAGTTGTTTTTTTTTTCTCTTTTCCTTTCTTGGGCAGGATTGATTTAGGAAAACCTGACCAACCAAACCAGATTGAACTGGGGCGCAAAGACGATGCCAGGATCCACAAGTTGTTTCTGGACCCCTCGGGTATGGTGTTTGTACTTCCTTTCCTTTTGTTGTGGGGCAATGGGCTCCCTGGGCACACACTGACTTCTGCAGTGCTTGGCTTTTAAAATCGTCGCCTTGTATTCAACTCCCCACCCCCACCCCCACCCCCACCCTCCTTTCTCTGTAATTTCCAGGTGTACAACTCTGAGCACCTCCAATTCCAGTCTCTATCATATCCCCAGTTTAAACTGCACCTCCATTAACAGCTCCCTGGGATCCTAAGATCTGGAATTCCCTCCCTAGATCTCTGAGTTTCCACTCCCCTCTCCTCCTCAAAAACTACCTCTGACCCAACTTTTTACCACAAGGTTCCTTTGAGTCAGTGTAAACTTTGGTCAAACTATGCGCCTGTCAAAAGTCTTGGGGTATTCTGCTACCTTGAAGGCACTGGATGAATATGAGTTGATGTGATAAACCCCAGCTTGTCCTTATTGAGCAAGCAGTCTTCCATCTACACAGTAAGTTGTGCCAGTCAGCCTTGCATTTAACATTGTGTATCTGAAACGAGACGCTGACCTTTTTCCCCAATCTTAGACGTATCTTGAGGCATTCACTCTTGCCTAGTGTGTGTGTGTTTTCTAGTCCCTGCCATTGTGGAATTATAACTGAGCAGACCTATGACCTTACCTGAACTGGACAGCTGTCTGAGACAAGAACCTTGGTTGATTCTCCTCCCTGGGGGACTGAAAACAAAAATTTTGTGTCGAAACGACAGTGTAGCTAAACCAGACATCCCTAATCATTTTATATGCCTTGTTTTCCCTCCCAGCTTGGTCTGTGGCTTAACTGTGGGCCCTGTGTTCCGTGTGAACTGACGCAGATGTGTTTGCTCCCTGTTGCAGGGTCCCATCTCCTGATCAGCCTCACGTCCAGCGAGTGTCTTTATGTGAACAGAAATTCTCAGAAACTGAAAAGCCTCTCCCGCTGGAAGGGCCATTTAATCGAGAGCATAGGCTGGAACAAGCACATGGGGAGCGAGAGCAACACCGGGCCCATCCTGGTTGGGACCAGCCAAGGCCAGATGTACGAGGCGGAGATTGTGGTGTCAGAGGATCGGCTGTTTAACTCCAGTCCTGACCAGTACTTCAAGTATGTGTACAGCCTGGAGGAGGATGGTTCCCCAGCTCCTGTCTGCTGCCTGGAGATTGAGCGCAGCATTGACGCCAGGTTCTTTGTCGTCGCCACCACCCGCAAGCGGTTGTACCAGTTTGTCGGGAAGGCCCCAGAAGCCAGCGAACAGCAGGTATTCCAGCCCATCTTCAACCAGTACGCTGACTGTTTGCCCAGCTTCCAGGAGTTCCCAGTCAGCCTGGGCTACAGTGAGATCTCCTTCTACACCTCCAAGCTGCGATCCAGTCCCCGCTCCTTCGCCTGGATGATGGGCAACGGTGTGCTGTATGGAACCCTCGACTACAGCAGGCCCGACTCCCTGCTGAGTGACCTGAAAGTCTGGGAGTACTCAGCAGACGCTGAGCCTCCCCGCTCTATCGTCCTCACCCAGTTCCACTTCCTGCTTCTGCTCTCTGACAGGGTGAAGGCCATTTGCACACTGAATGGGCAGCAGGTCTACGAGGACATGTTCCCCGACAAGTTTGGCCGGCTGCTGCGAATGGTCAAGGATTCTGCGGCCGGGCTGATTTGGATCTACACGGAGAAGGCAGTTTTCCGGTACCACGTTCAGAAAGAATCGCGGGATGTCTGGCAGATGTACATGAACATGGGCAAGTTTGACCTGGCGAAGGAATACTGCAAAGATCGGCCGGAGTGCCTGGACGCCGTGCTCGCCAAGGAAGCCGACCACTGCTTTCAGAACAAGAAGTATGTGGAAAGCGCCAAATACTATGCCCTGACCCAGAGGTACTTCGAGGAGATTGCGCTGAAGTTCATCGAAGCTAAACAAGAGGAGGCGCTGAAGGAGTTTCTGCTGAAAAAGCTGAAGAACCTGAAGCTGGAGGACAAAACACAGATGACCTTGTTGGTGAGCTGGCTCACTGAGATCTACCTGAACGGGCTGGGCATGCTCGAAGACGATGAGGGCAAGCAGAGCCAGTTTGACGCCACAAGGGAGGAATTCCGACAGTTTCTGAGCAGCCCCAAGATTAAGGAGTGCCTGCTCAACAATCGCTCGACTATCTACGACCTCTTGGCCAGCCATGGCAATGTGGTGGACATGGTGTTCTTCTCCGTGATCATGCAGGACTACGAGCGGGTCGTGGCCCACCACTGCCAGCATGATGACTACAGTGCGGCTCTGGAGGTCATGTCCAAGTACCAGGACCCTGCCCTCTTCTACAAGTTCTCCCCCGTCCTCATGCAGCACATTCCCAAGCTGGTGGTGGACGCGTGGATCGCCATGCGGAGAAGGCTGGATCCCAAGAGCCTCATCCCAGCGCTGGTCAACTACAGCCAGATCGGCAGCTCGGAACAGATTGGTGAAGCCATCCGCTACCTGGAGTTCTGCGTGCAGAGCCTGAACGTCACCGACCAGGCGATTCACAACTACCTGCTGTCACTGTACGCCAAGTACAAGCCTGAGGCTCTGCTCGGGTACTTGGAACAAGCTGGGTCAGACACAAACCGCATTCACTACGACCTGAAGTACGCACTGCGCCTGTGTGCAGAGAATGGTCACCGTCAGGCCTGTGTGCACATTTATAAGACAATGGAACTGTACGAAGAGGCAGTGGATCTTGCACTCCAGGTACATTTGGGTTTTTGTGTTGTTGACCATCTTCTTGCAATAATTACTGGGAATGTGATTGGGATTGAGAATCTCAGAATCCCTACGTTGTGGAAACAGGTAATTTGGCCCTTCGAGTCCACACCGATGCTCCAAAGAGCATCTCACCCAGACCTTATCCGTAACCCTGCATTTCTGACAGCTAATCCACCTAACCTACACATGCCTGGACACTACGGGCAATTTAACGCGGCAAATCCACCTAACCCGCACATCTTCGGACTGTGGGAGGAAACCCACGCAGACATGGGGAGAATGTCTGTATGGAGTTTGCACAGTCACCCAAGGGCGGAATCGAACCGGGGTGCCTGGTGCTGTGAGGCAGCAGTGCTAACCACTGAGCTGCAATTACTGCTCTGCTCATTGATCTTTGGCTCATTGCACCTTATGAAGAGAGAGGCTTGCATTTCTGCAAACTTAATGTCTTACTTGAAAGAAGGCACTCTGATAGTGCAGCCCTTCCTCAGTACGACATTGATGTGTCAGCCTGGATTTTGTGCTTTGGTTTGTGGCAGTGGCATTTTGAAACTGATCCTACTGGTTTCCCTTTGCAGAGACTGGTTATGTCTACCTTGTTCCTGAGTGAAACTACCTAACTCAGCATGAACTAGTGACCATAGCTTGGAAGCTTTTTTTCCTGTGTGTGGTTCTGCTCTATTCTTTTAAACTACAAGTAAAGCTCCCTCTGCACTGACCCCATCAAATGCTCCCAGAACAGGGATAGCACGGGGTTAGATGGAGTTTAGCTCTCTCTACTTTTTTAAACTGAAAGTAAAGCTTTGTCTACACTGTCTTCATCAAACACTTCCCAAAATAGAGACAGCACAGGGCTAAAATCAGAGTAAAGCTAGTGCTATTCTTTTAATTTAACAAGTAAATGGAAAGTAAAGTTTCCTTGATACTACCTCCATCAAACACTCCCAAAACAGGTACAGCACAAGGTTAGATAGAGATTAAATCTCCCTGTACTGTTTGAACCAAAAGTAAACTGAAAGCAAATCATCGTCTACTCTTTTAAACTAGAAGTAAACACAAGTTCCATTAAATCTTAAATTAAAACTCACTATATTCTTAAATTGTAAGTAAAACTTTCTTGACATGCCCACCAGACACTCGCAGGTCAGGCACAGCACAAGGTTAGATACAGAGTAAAGTTTACTGTTTTAAGCTGAAAGTGAAGCAACCTCTACTCTTTGAAAAAAAATAAACTAAGAGCGAAGGTCCCTTGACACAGCCCCATCAGGACAGGATAGGACTAGATAGAGAGTAAAGCTCTCTACACTGTCCCCATCAAACAATCTCAGGAGAGGTACAGCGCAGGGGTAGATACAGAATAAAGCTCTGCCTACTCTTTTAAACTAAAAATAAACAGAAAGCAAAGTCCCCATGGCACCATCTGGTTCTGCTCCACACTGGATGTTACATTGATACACTGCCATGCTCACAGTTGAGTGTGTTGGTGGGAATACATTAAAGTGTTACAGATATTGCTGTGACAGGGAGCAAGAGTTTAGGGAAAGTGGAGTTGGGGCTGCAATCAGATCAGCCATTATCTAATGACAAGATAGAGTAGTTCTGGGGATGTGAATGGCCGCCGCCTTCTTTTTGCTAAACACTTTCATACAACTTCCAAATAATTGTTCTTTATGCTAACCTTGGGATCACCCCCATCTGTGTTAGACTCTTTAAAATCTTCTAAATCTCTCTGTTAGGGTCACTTTAAATCCATTTCTCTCTTTTAAATCCAGGCAGTTTCAGACTAATGAATGGTTTTCATCAGGGGAGTCCTGAACATAAAGGTGGAATTGACTCCAAAGTGGAGCTCCTCTTCTCCAGCCTAGGCTTTCACAGTAAATCCAGTTCAGACTTCTAAAATGCTGCTAGCTTCTTTCTGCAAATACACACCTTCTCCCGAGGCAGTAGAATGGTACCCTCTGAATTGCTTCCCCTCAAATATGAGATACCAGGGACTTAACATGCTGTAACTGTGAATCATATGACTATTGTATGGGAGCTAACTCTGGTATAGGAAACAGTCTGTTTGCTTAGCCAAGAACCAAATTCTTTCAGTGGAATGGAAGATTTTGACCTTCAGACAACATCTCTAAACAGCCAAAAATGTTGGGATTGCCATTTGAATATACTGTTTTCTAACTACCTTTTATAATCTATCAGCTTCCTGCTAGTTTACTGAGTGAGCAGACTGTATTAAAGATGTGGAAATATAAATTTTAAAATATCAATACGTAATAAGTGTGAGGTTATCCATTTTGGACCAAAAAAAATACAGATACTCTCTAGATGATTATAAAGTTAAATACAATTATTGCCCAAACAGACTTGGGGTTTAGGTGCATGATCTTTAAAATGTCATGAACAGAAGCAGAAAATAATCAAGATAGCTAATAGCCTTTATAATCAAGAGGACTGCAGGATGCAGAAGTTATGCTGCAGTTTTACAAAACCGTGATTAGACACTACTTGGAGTACTTTGAGCAGACCTGGACATCTTAGGAAGGATATATTGGCATTGGATGGAGAGGAGATCTAGAAGGTTGTCAAACCAGGTCTGAAACATAACCTGTTAGAATTTTCTTTTAACAATTTAACATGGGATAGACCTACTGATAAAATTAACACGATCCCTTTTTCTCCAATAAACTAACAGGACTAGGTATCCTAGCAATGTGAAAATATTGCTGGATAATGCTTTTTTTTGTTTGTTTGTTTGATATGGCCACTTAGATTTTAAAAAGTGCACTAAAAAATAGTGCAAGTGCAATTGACCTTTGAACTGAATGTTATGAACTTAACAATATCAAAAAATATCACTCCTGTACCTTGGGAGAGATATATTGGCCTTGGAGTGGGCACAGATTCAACAGAATGATACTGGGGTTAAAGAAGTTAAACAATATGAGGATGGGTAATGCAGACTAGACTTCTATTCCATCTGAATATAGAGGATTGGTGGTGGGGGGGGAGTCTAATTAAGATATTTCAGATTATCAAAGAATCTGATGAAAGAGAGGAACTTTCTTTGGTGGGATAAGTCCACAACAGAGGGGCTATAACTTCAAACTGAGAGCTAGGCCTTTCAGGGGTCATGTCACTCGGGGAGCCGGGGTGGGTTATCTGTACTGGATTTCCTAAAAAGCTGCTGAGGCTGTGGGCAATTGAAAATGTCAAATGTGATTAGCAGTGATTTAACTGACTGGCAGAACTAGCTGGAAGGGCTGAATGGCATCCTGTATCGAGGTTTCTATTGTAGAAATGTTCAAATATGAAGTAGGTTGTTGTCACTTCTGAGAGTAATTGTATATAATAGAGACAGCAGAACGGGTGGCACGATGGCTCAGTGGTTAGCACTGCTGCCTCACAGACCAGGTTACCTGGGTTCAATTCCAGTCTTGGCTGACTGTCTGTGTAGAGTTTGCACGTTCTCTCTGTCTGCGTGGGTTTCCTCCCACAGTCCAAAGATGGGCAGGTTAGGTGGTTTGGCCATGCTAAATTATCCCATAGTGTCCAGGAATGTGCAGGCTAGATGTATAGACATGAGAAAATGTAAGGATAGGGTGGGATGCTGTTCAGAGGGTCAGTGTGGACTTGATGGGGCCATATGGTATTTCTCACCACTGTAGGCATTCTGTGACTCTAGTCCACACAGGATGGACAATACCTGGGATGTAGCTTAAAGCATTGAATAGCAGTTGGCTGTTCTGTGCATGAATGCT
The DNA here is from genome assembly GCA_024137785.1 of Ginglymostoma cirratum. Classification (NCBI taxonomy): domain Eukaryota; kingdom Metazoa; phylum Chordata; class Chondrichthyes; order Orectolobiformes; family Ginglymostomatidae; genus Ginglymostoma; species Ginglymostoma cirratum. The sequence continues at coordinate 3,387,988 of JAHRHZ010000133.1, forward strand.
CTGCCTCTGTTCTCCTCATGACTGATGAATGTCTCTGTTTTTTAAACAGATGGATGTTGATCTTGCTAAGTCATGCGCAGACATGCCAGAGGAAGACGAGGAGCTTCGTAAGAAATTGTGGCTGAAGATTGCCCGTCATGTGGTCCAGGAGGAGAAGGATGTCAAGAAGGCCATGGTTTGCTTATCCAGCTGCAACCTGCTTAAGATCGAAGACATTCTGCCCTTCTTTCCAGATTTTGTGACCATTGACCACTTTAAGGAGGCCATCTGCAATTCCCTGCAGGAGTATAACAAGCATATCGACGAGCTCAAGCAGGAGATGGAGGAGGCGACTGAGAGCGCCAAACGAATCCGGGAAGATATCCAGGAGATGAGAAACAAGTACGGTGTGGTGGAGTCTCAGGAGAAATGCGCCTCGTGTGACTTCCCGCTGCTGAACCGCCCCTTCTACCTGTTCCTGTGTGGCCACATGTTCCACTCGGACTGCCTCCTGCAGGAAGTGATTCCTCACCTTTCCCCTTTCAAGCAGACAAGGCTGGAGGTGCTGCAGAGAAACCTGGTGACCAGCAACCAAGCAAAATCTCGGCAGCGGCCAAAGGAAGGAGGAGAGGGCAGTCACCAAGGACAGCAGTCCCGCGATCAGATCAAAGCTGACATTGACGATATCGTGGCAGCCGAGTGCATTTATTGCGGGGAATTGACAATTAAATCGATAGACAAACCTTTTATCAACCCAGAGAAATATGAGGAGGAGAATAACAGCTGGTTATAAGGTTTGTTCTGTGGTACTATTGCTCTCCCAACTCGTGGCCTGTTCTGTGCTGACTTAGTGCCTCAGATATTGGGTCTGTAGTGTTAACTATTTGCACTTGTAACTGATGCTTCTACACTGCTGAATATTCATAAAACTGGTGTAATGACCCAATGGGAGCAAGTAAATTGTGAACATATTGTACAGTTGAGTTTTATGTAGTCCAGGTCACTCTGGCATTGGTATCCTGGAAAAGTGTATAATGTAAAAACCAACAGGCGTAGTGGTTATTGCTACTGGATTAAGATTCTGGATCTAGATTCCCACCATATAAATTGCATAAACTGGATTCAGATTTGTGAAGAGGGGAATAAAAAAAAGTTGGTATTAGTAAAAGTGACCATGAATCTGTCATTTGAGAACCTCAAGAGTTCACTTAATGGCATATAGGGAAGCAAACCTGTCACCCTTAAGTTAGGAGTTCAAAGAATGAATTTCTGCTCCCAATGGGTGCTTCAAAGGTATCAGCTTGAATTGCTATAGTCATGCTGTAAATCAGAGGCGCTCAACCATTCCACTTCTGAGGCTATCCCTCTCCTACCGTGTTATGAAAATTCCATAGACCCTTAACACAAGAATTTACGTCGAAAATGTTTGTTTTATTGAATGCAAAACTTGGTGCTGAACAACACATTGGCCAGGCTGTGATGTGCACATGTGCTTCTTAAATGGTGGTATTGGTTTTAATTGAGATTGTGGAAATCCAGTTTTGCAGAAGTAGGTTGCGCTTAGTGGGATGTCATTAGAGCAAGTTGCCCTCCTAGTCACTTACCATCCTGACTTGAACATGTATTGCTGTTCCTTCAGTATCCGTGGGTCAAAAGCCTCAAACTCCCTCCCTAATGGTACTGTGGATGTATGAGACCATAAGATATAGGAGCAGAATTAGTCCATCATGTCTGTTCTGCCATTTGATCATGGCTGGTAATGTCTCCAAACCCCATTCTCCTGCCTTCTCCCTTGATCCCCTCACTAAACAAAAACCTATCTGTCTGTCTTAAAGACGCTCATTGATTTGGTCTCTGATAGCCTTCTAGGGTAACGAATACCACAGACTCACCACCCTCTGGCTGAAGAAATTCCTTCTCATCTCCGTTCTAAAGGGTTGTTCCTTCACTGAGGCTGGGCCTTCGGGTAATTGTCTCACCTACTAGTGGAAATATCTCCTCCACATCCTCTCTATCCAGGTCTCACGGTATTCTGCAAATTTAATGAACTCCCTCCTCATTACTTCTAAACTCCTTCACTCCTGGAATGATTCTTGTGAGCCTCCTCTGGACACCCTCTAAGGTCAGCAAATCCTTCCTTAAATATCAGGCCCAAAACTGCTCTCAATATTCCAAATGCAGGGTCTTATACAGCCTTGGCAGTACATCCCTGCTCTTGTATTCTGACTCCCTCAAAACGAATGCTAACATTGTGTTTGCCTTCCTAACTGTCAAATGAATCTGTATGTTAAGCTTATAAGAGAACCCTGAACTAGGACTCCTAAGTCACTTTGTGCTTCAGATTTCTAAAGCATTTCTGCATTGAGAAAGTCTACGACTCTATTCTTCCTACCAAAGTGCGTAACCTCTCACCTTCCCCACATTATATTCCATCTGCCGCTTCTTTGCCCACTCCCCTAGACTGTCCAATTCCTTCTGCGGCCTTCCAGCTCCAACACTACCTGTTCCTTCACCTATCTTTGTGTCATCTGCAAACGTGAGGTTGACTTGCTTGCCGAGCTGGCTTGTTTTTGTTCAGACACTTTGTCACCATGCTAGGTGATATCATCAGTGGAGCCTCTGATGAAGCCATGTTATTCTACTCCGCTTGGAATTTATACTGTCCGGTCCGTTATGGTGAGTATTGTCATTTCCGGTTTTGATCTGTATGGGTTTGTATATGGGGTCCAATTCTATGGTTGTTGATTGCATTACGGATGGAGAACCATGCCTCTACAAATTCCCGATCGGTATGTTAAGACAATGAAGGCTATCAGTTTAACTGGGACAAGGTAACCATAGTAGCCCAAGACAGACAGACACACACGGGAATTCCTAGAGGCGTGGTTCTCCACCCATACTTCAATCAATAAACATATAGAATTGGACCCCATATACAAACCCATACAGATCAAAACCGGAGATGACAGTACTCACCATAATGGACCAGACAGTATAAATTCCAAGCAGAGTAGAATAACATTGTTTCATTGGAGGCTCCACTGATGACGTCATTTGGCATGGTGATAAAACGTCTGAACAAAAACAGGCCAGCTTGGTGAGCAAGTCAGCAATCTCATCCACAACCCGAGCTACAGATTTTTGCCGAAACTTTTAAATCTGCAAACTTAGCAACAATGCCCTCAGTTCCTTCGTCCAGATCGTTAATGTATAATGTAAATAGTATGGTTCCAACACTGATCTCTGCCGAACTCTACTAATCACCAGCTGCCATTCTGAAAAAAGACCCCTTTCTCTGCCTTCTGCCAATCCTCTATCTATTGCAATACTTTGCCCCTAACACATGGGCTCTTATTTAGCAGCATACTGTACAGCATTTTATCAGAGGCTTTCTGGAAATCCAAATAGATCGTGTCGTTTGTTCTCCTTTTGTCTAACTTGTTCGTTGCCTCCTCAAAGAATTCTAACAGATTTGTCAGGTATGACCACCTCTTTACAAAGCTATACTAACTCAGCCCTATTTTCCCAAGTACTTCCAAATACTAGTCAATCCAGTCCCATTTGCCTACACTTGGTCCATATCCTCTAGACCTTTCCTATCCATGTCCAAATGTTTTTTAAATGTTGTAACTATACTCGTGCATTTACCACTTCTTCTGGTAGTTCATTTCCATATGTCCAGCACCCTCTGTGAGAAGTAGTTGCCCCTCAGATCCCTTTCAAATCTTTCCCCTCTCACCTTAAAAGTACACCCTCTAATTTTAGACTCCCTATCCTATGAAAAAGACCTTTTGCTATTCACCTTATCTATGTCCCTCATGATTTTATAAATCTATAAGGTCACCCCTCAACATCCTACACTGCAGGGAGAAAAGAATCCCAGCCGATCCAGCTTCTCCTTATAACTCAAAGCCTCTAAGTCCTGGTAACATCCTTGTAAATTTTTGTACCCTTTCCAATTATAGAAGCTCCATGCAAACAGCTTTACCTACATTGCTAACATGCTTGCAACAAAACTGGTTTGGATCAACTACTCACTGCTTTCTTTCTTTCTCTTGTTGATCTATTTTTATTTTAAGTAAATGATGAACTTTTCTCTTGGGCAGATGATCATTCCTTTCGTGTATTTCTGTCCATTTCACAGCAATCCTAGTCACGACCATATTCCACACAATTAACATAGCCTATTGCTTCCAACACCTTTTTCTTTTTTAGACCACTTTTGGGTCCTCCCTCTAATCTTTCTGCTACCAATGACTGGAATTCCTAATCAAAATATTCATCTGGCTATAAGCTTGGGGTTTTTTGCTTTGCTTGCTTCACTATCTAAAGGTGCTACTGTCCTCCTGCACCCAAAACCCTCAAACTATCAAAATGTTTACCTCTGCACTATCCATAACCATAACATCTGGGAGGTAATGGTAATAAATCATTAACTATTACTTTATTTCAATTTTGAATTAATATTATTCAGTTTAGTTTTAATGTTAGACTTTTTGTATGAATTGCTGGCTCTTGAAATATCAAGCAGGTCACATTGTTGATATGGACCAGACTCAGATTCATCCTGATCAGTTTCCAAGGACTGAGCTGATCCTGGGTATGGACTCTTCTCAGGAGAAGCTGCAGGGTGGTAGTGGACCTGTTGATACCTTCTCTCAAATTCCTGCTATTAATGGATGTTATAAGCTCAGCTAATGTTTAGAAAAATCAAGCCAATGACTGAGCTCAAGCTTCTTAAAGAATTTGTTTCCTCTTGCCACTTAGTGTGCAGAATACAGGACAGAAAAAGTACAGGAGACAACATGGTTCCTTGAATTTTAGTGTTTTCAAAGGATACTCAGAATAAAGTGGACTGATATACATACAAACAAGTGGATCTTAACTGCATAGCCAGTTGGATGTTTAAATACTTTGGACATAGATCATAGAATACCTCCAGTGTGGAAACAGGCCCTTCGGTCCAACAAGTCACTCACCTAATCTACACATCCCTGAACACTACAGGCAATTTAGCATGGCCAATCCATCTAACCTGCACATCTTTGGACTGTAGGAAACCGGAGCACCTGGAGGAAACACGCAGACGTGGAGAATGTGCAAACTCCACACAGACAGTTGCCTGAGGGTGGAATCCAACCCAGGTCCCTGGTGCTGTGAGGCAGCAGTGCTAATCACTGAGCCACTGTGCTGCCCCTTGTAGTATAAAACAATGGTATGGGGAAATGGGAGTATAGGTTGTTAGCAAAGCAAGAATTAATCCTGTTACTAATGGGGTTTGAGTTTTATGAGGAATCTGAGCAGTATAGGTTGGATGCAGCTAGTGGAGGACATTGCATGTTGCTGTAGCAACTGAGGTCCATGGAGTTATCGTGCTACCACCATATGCAATATCAACCCATCGCATGGGTTAAGAACTGACATCTCATTTCCTTGGAACAAAATCAGTTCTGTCGTTTTACCTTTTGCTTGTTGGCTGTCCCATTAGAATTCTTAATAGATCAGGCCACTAAGAGGATGGGGGAAAACTTGATAAGTTTAACTTGTTCGGAGGATGTGGGCATCACTGGCTCGGCCAGCATTTATTTCTCATCCTTAAATTGTCGTTGAGGATGACGGTGAACTGTTTTCTTCGACTGCTATAGGTAGACCCAAATGCCATTAGGGAGTTTCAGGAACAGAAATAAATTGCTGGGAAAACTCAGCAGGTCAGGCAGCATCTGTGGAGACAGAGGTAACTTTTCAGGTCCGGTGAACCTTTAGAATCTGTGTTCTTGTAGCCAGTTTTTATATGGCTATCGCAGTTCAGTTTCTGGACAATGCTAACTTCCCCACCCAGCATGTTGATAGTGACGAATTTGACACTAGTAAAGCCATTGAATGTCAAAGGACAATAGTTAGATTCTCTTGTAGATGAACTGCTGCTGTGTGCTCTGGAGCTAGGATTAAGTATAACTAGTAGAGATTTCCCAGATTCTCATTTTGCTAGGGCTTCTCAATGACTCACTCCATCTAGGAGCTGATCTATTGGTTGTGGAATTGCTTAGCTCTGCCTGCCACTTACTCTTTGGCACACAAGAAGTTTTGTAGGTTGATACCTCATTTCAGGTGTGTCTGGTGCTACTCCTGGCCTGCCCTCTTCATTGAACTTGGCTTCATGCTAATGGTAGACTGGAATGTCTCCATAAGGACCGTTTAGTAGTCACTTCTACTACTACTACTACTACTACTGTATTGGGCAGATGCATCTATGGCAGGCACTAGCTAAGGATAAGGTCAAGTGTATTTTTCCTTCTTTGTTGGTTACCTCACCACCTTCCACAGATCCAGTGTCGCAGCGTTATCCTTTAGGACCTGGTAGGAGTGTGTGGTGATCTGCAGGAGGTTTCCTTACCCATGTCTGATATGCCACGAGACTTCTTGGGATATGCAGTCAATGGTTAGGACTCCGGACAACAGCTGCTTCAATGTTCCACTTGCAGTGATTAGAGAGCCGAAGCCTCTTACAGCATTGGTTTGTGGTTCCAGAAGTTGCTGACGTGCACAGACTTCTGAGGTCTGTACAACAGCCACACGTGCCTGCTGTCTAGTTCCTGTATGTTTCTTCCTCAGCTGTAATTAAACTCTCTGCATAGCGACTGTTGACACCATCTCAAAACTCCTCCCATCAAAGCTGCTGACAGACCTAGCTACAATGGCCCATCATTGGACAACAGCCTTAATACAAGAGTTGATGAATCTGAGCAGCAATGAGTGGGCAAGAGATAGAGAATACCAAAGGACCAGCCCCTTCTTTTCCAAAATACGATCTCAAGTAGCATCATTTAAAATATTGAAGGAAATTTCCTGAGATTTAGTCAATAAAAGTTAACTATGGCACAGGATTGAGGAAAATCACAGCAGCAAATGTATCCACTGCCTTCAGAACAAAATAAAAGATTACAATATTGTTCTGTAACAACGCTGGTCTGGCAGCATCTGTGAAGTTAATGTTTCAAATGCAATATGACTCCCCACATTGGTCTCAAAATTTAACTACTTCTCTCTTCACATGCAGTACCATTTTAGACATCACCTACTCCACCTTGTCCTGCTTGCTTTTTTCTGTAAACCGTGACCCAATTCTGAAGCAAGTGCAGCTGGGTCCTCCGTTACCACCTCTCTTTCCTCCCCCTCCTCGGGGGGGGGGGGGGCCCCGGCCCCCCCCCTTTCCCCCCCCCCCCCTCCCCCCCCCCCCCCCCCCGCACCCAAACACACACATACCCCAACAACAATGTGCAAACGACACAAACAAAATGCACCTCCAAGACAAGCAAAGAAATAGAAACTGGGCAATCTGGTATATACTACTCAAGCAATTACTACAGCCAGTCTCCAAAGCAGGTAAAGGGAGACATCTAGTAGGGGAACAAAACCCTATGCTAGGCTCCATCGTCCTTTGCTTTTCATGTTCATAAAGGGGTAACGTGGATATCAGAAAAATATTAGAAAAGATTGGAATTCCACTCAAAGTTAGAAAAAATCACCCCTTGGTCCTTGTATGTTGTCAACCTTATATGGTTGTCAGTTCCTTTCAATGACTTTGGACCCCTTCTTGTTGGAAATTTCCATGCGTTGCCAATACTTTGCCTAGCAATGAAGGTACAGTGATATATGCCCAAGTCAAGACGGTGTGCAATTTGGGGGTCAGAAATTGAAGCCAATGGTGTTTGCATATCAGTAAACAAAGTTGTTGATTCAGCAAACTGCTATTTCCCAGATGGTATCAAGCACGATTATGTACTGTTACAGCTGCATCTGTCCAGGCCAATGGTATATATTTCAACACATTCCTGATTTCTGGTACCTAGTGGAGAGTTGGAATAAACATTATAAACTCTCATGGTCCCTCCACTGATAACTATGCTTATAGTTAGTGCACCTCTGTGCTGATTTATGTTTATTAAAAAAATTTTACTAAGCTCAAAATGCTAAAGAAAACTATTTTATTTACAAGAAAGCATACTGTAACCAATTTTTAATACATAAGATTGTGTCTGCAAACATTATCCTTTGAGGAAAGGCAAGGTCATTGAGAACATAACATTCGATAAGTTAATCAACTCCACTCAAAAGATTATTCTATGTGCTTTATGTTTGGGGCTGGCTTTCTCTGATAAGGTGTACTGTACACACAGGATCAGTATGACGGTCTTATTTGATCCCAAATGTGCCTTTGATAGCAAAAACAGCGAGCAGAAGGTTCCTGGTTTCTTCCTGTTTGAGGACTATTGAATGTGCCTGGAAAACATCAGTCTTGGGTTTGCTCCTTATCACAGTTCGGTTACACCTGCTGGAAGCTGCACAGGGCTGAACACTGCGCAGGGCCAAGACCAGACTTGGCCTGTATATTAGCTCTTACTGACATGTGCTGTGTGGGCTAATGCAAAGATTTGGCACCTCACTCAAGTAATCAAAGAGGAAAGGTTGCCATGGGAAGCTTCTTGTAACTGTGGACAGTACAGTTGTCAGTTGCTTGCTTTCACTCAGTTGACCTGAATACTTGCCATAATTGATGATATGAGGAAGCAGCTGAGTGTTTCCAGTCACAACCACTGGTTAATTTCTGCTGTCAAGACTACCCACAAGGAATTTACATATTAAATTCTAGAAATGCAAAAAAAAATTCTTATAACAAATTCTCTGATTTCACAGCCAAAAAAACAGAGTCATCATTTACTTCCCAGGCTTTCAAGTCCAGTCTTCTGCTGTTCTCTCCATCTGATGATCAACTCCAGCAGTTCCTTCAGCTCCAGGATCTCAGATACCATTCTGGCAACAAGATTTTCCTAAATATAAAACAGACGGTCTTTGGATGACAGCAGTTTTTATTAATTATCTTTCTGTTTGAACATAAGACATGGGGAACTGAATTGTTCTTCAAAGGCAAGTACAGCATGAGGTTAGATCCAGAATACAGCACCCTTGACATTGTCCACTAATACTCCCAATACAGGGATTGATATAGAGTAAATCAACCTCTTCTCTCTTACACCAAAAGTAAACAAAGTAGAGCTCTCTCTTCAAGGTCCCCATCAAACACTCAGAACAGGGATAGCACAGGGTTTGATACAGACTGAAGCTCCCTCTATGCTGTCTCCATCAAACACTCCATGACAGGGACAGTATGGGGTGAGATACTGAGTAAAACTCCTATTTGTTTACACTAAAAATATGCAGAAAGTAAAAGTTATCTCTACGATGTCTCCATCAAACACTCCCTGGATAGATACAGCATGGAGTTAGATACAGCGCGAAAACCCTTTCTACACTATCCCATCCGAGACTTACTTTTAATTGGTGCTGCATGATTCAGACCAAATGTTTGATGGGAAACTGACTTTGTATCTCATTTGGATTGTGATACCGAGTGACTGAAACGGAAACTGTTGTTCCTGACAAAAATAGAGGAATAACATTAAGGCAGTTGGAAAAGGAACTGTAAGAAATTTCCACTGCTTACTTACCATCACCTTCACTTTCTTGGTCACCTGCGGGATGGTCTTTATCAGCTGCAGGTTGGAGTCCAGTTTCTCAATGAAATTAACCATCATAGGCAGGAGTTCAGAGACATACCTAGGAAATGTTAATGTGATTAGCAGCGAGATGAAAGTAGCAAAGGGTTCAGTCTTGATTCGGGCTTGGAACATTACTAACTGTATCTCGACTGACAATAATCCCAATTGTCTCACATCATCATTCAGCAACATCTTTTCCTTCCTTTTCCCACCAAGTGGGCAACGTTACTATCGTTACTGATGATAACCCAGACCCCTCAAAGTCAGTAACCCCTCACCCTAGCACCTTATGTTGCTAATTGTCTTTACCCAGCTCTCTCACACTTTTGGATTTTTAGATGAAAAGGAAGACTTGCATTTATTTAGCACTTTTCATAACCACAGGATGTCCTAAAGTGCTTTACACGCAATGCAGTATTTAAACAGTGGTCATAAATCTCATGATGAAGTAATCTGTTTTAATGCTGGCTACATACAAACGTGAAAATTGTTGGATGACGACAGACCGAGATCACTTGAGTTCACTTTTGCAAGTACTGCACGGAGTGGCAGTCACCCTGAGGGTGGGTCTCGAAGATACAGTCACCTGCCTTGGTGAGTTCAGTGCTCCCCAGCTGGGCCAAGACTTGAGTATATAAAAATAATTTTATTTTTCTCACAATGCTCTCCAGAAAGATTCAGATGGTTCCCTTTGCAAGATACAGCATGTGTGTGGAAATGTTGATTGGTAGATACCAAACCTCTCCAGAAAGGGAAGAATAATGATTTGAACAATGTGTCAATCTTCTCTAAGTCCACGTTCACTCTTGCCTATCAGGAATTTTACCTCAACAAAAATTACAACACCACCCACAAAACCTCATTAAAATCAGACTAAGATTGCAGAATCCACATTCTAATCCCACGGAATCCAAATGGGTTTGCTGCAGATATTGGTTTTGAGCTGTGGAAGATTCCACGTGTCCTAACTATTTATTACCATCGTACTGACACTGAAACCCAGTTGCAAATGGGATATCCTACAACTCACCTGTGACAATTGGCTTCAACAGGGAGACACTGATGGCAAATAGGCTGCACTAACCGCTGCTTCAGCGACACCGTCTCCTGCAAGATCGCCTCCAAGTGGCTGTTCATTGACTGAAGCTGACTGCACTTCTCAGCTATCAATACGAGAGACAGGCAGGTTAAAAATCTAATGCGACAGCGTTGAATTCCTGACATGAAGTGCATATTACAACACCAAGTCAGCGCTAAGATAACAAGGTGTAGAGCTGGATGCACACAGCAGGCCAAGCAGCATCAGAGGAGCAGGAAAGCTGATGTTTCGGGCCTAGACCCTTCTTCAGAAATGGGGGAGGGGAAGGGGATTCTGAAATAAATAGGGAGAGAGGGGGAGGCGGATGGAAGATGGATAAAGAAGATAGGTGAAGAGGAGACAGACAGGTCAAGGAGGTGGGGTTGGAGCCAGTAAAGGTGAGTGTAGGTGGGGAGTTTAGGGAGGGGATGGGTCAGTCCAGGGAGGACAGACAGGTCAAGGAGGCGGGATGAGGCTAGCAGGTAGGAGATGGGGGTGGGGCTTGAGATGGGAGGAGTGGATAGGTGGGAGGACAGGTTAGGGAAGCGGGTATGAGCTGGGCTGGTTTTGGGATGCGGTCAAGGGAGGGGAGATTTTAAAGCTTGTGAAGTCCACATTGATACCATTGGGCTTCAGGGTTCCCAAGTGAAATGAGATACTGTTCCTGCAACGTTCGGGTGGCATCGTTGTGGCACTGCAGGAGGCCCAGGATGGTCATGTTGTCCAAGGAGTGGGAGGGGGAGTTGAAATGGTTCGTGACTGGGAGGTGCAGTTGTTTGTTGTGAACCGAGCGTAGGTGTTCCACAAGGTGGTCCCCAAGCCTCCGCTTGGTTTTCCCAATGTAGAGAAGGCCACAATGGGAACAGTGGATACAGTATACCACATTAGCAGATGTGTAGGTGAACATCTGTTTGATGTGGAAGGTCTTCTTAGGGCCTGGGATGGGGGTGAGGGGGGTGGTGTAGGGGCAGGTGTAGCACTTCCTGCGGTTGCAGGGAAAAGTGCCAGGGTGGTGGGGCTGGTGGGGAGCGTGGAGTGGACAAGGGAGTCATGGAGAGAGTGGTCCCTCTGGAAAGCAGATAAGGATGGGGAGGGAAAAATGTCTTTGGTAGTGGGGTCAGATTGCAGATGGTGGAAGTGTCGGAGGATGATGCGTTGAATGTGCAGTGTCTTTCCTCTCCTCAAGCCTGCGCCGATCCAAATCCACTGTCTAAACCTATCGCCCAATTCCTAAGGATCTGTATCCCTCTGCTCCCCACCTACTCATGCATCTGTCCAGACGCACCTTAAATGAATCTACCGTGCCTGCCTCTACTACCTCTGCTGGCAACGCGTTCCAGGCACCTACCACCCTCTGTGTAACGTACTTTCCGCATGTATCCCCCTTAAACTTTTCTCCTCTCACCTTGAACGAGTGACCCCTCGTTATTGAATCCCTCACCCTGGGAAAAAGCTTATCTCTATCAACCCTGTCTATACCCTTCATGATTTTGAAGACCTCAATCAGGTCCCCCCTCAATCTCCTTTTTCCTAATGAAAACAATCCTAACCTACTCAACCTCTCTTCATAGCTAGCACCTTCCATACCAGGCAACATCCTCACAAACCTTCTCTGTACCCTCTCCAAAGCTTCCACATCCTTTTGGTAATGTAGCGACCAGAACTGTACACAGTATTCTAATTGTGGCCGAACCAAAGTCTTGTACAATTTTAATATGACCTGCCAGCTCTTATACTCAATACCCCGTCCGATGAAGGCAATCATACCATATGCCTTCTTGACCACTCTATCCACCTGTGCAGCCACCTTCAGGGTACAATGGACCTGAACTCCCAGATCTCTCTGCTCATCAACTTTTCCCAAGGCTCTTCCGTTTACAGTATAGTTCGCTCTAGAATTAGACCTCCCAAAATGCATCACCTCACACTTGCCCGGATTGAACTCCATCTGCCATTTCTCTGCCCAACTGTCCAGTCTATCTATATTCTCCTGTATTCTTTGACAATCCCCTATGCTTTCTGCTACTCCCCCAATCTTCGTGTCATCGGCAAACTTACTGATCAGACCACTTATGCCCTCTTCCAGATCATTTATGTATATCACAAACAACAGTGGCCCCAGCACTGATCCCTGTGGAACACCACTGGTCACCTTTCTCCATTTCGAGAAACTCCCTTCAACTACTACTCTCTGTCTCCTATTGCTCAACCAGTTCTTTATCCACCTAGCTAGAACACCCTGCACACCATGTGACTTCACTTTCTCCATTAGTTTACGATGGGGAACCTTATCAAACGCCTTACTAAAGTCCATGTAGATGACATCTACAGCCCTTCCTTCATCTATCAACTTGGTCACTTCCTCAAAGAACTCTATTAAGTTAGTAAGGCATGATCTCCCCTGCACAAAACCATGTTGCCTATCACTGATAAGCCCATTCTTTTCCAAATATAAATAGATTCTATCCCTCAGTACCTTCTCCAGCAACTTTCCCACCACTGACGTCAGGCTTACTGGTCTGTAGTTACCTGGAATATCCCTACTACCCTTTTTGTACAGGGGGACAACATTAGCAACTTCGTACAAGCAGAGGTGAAGAACTTGGAAATTTCAGAATTTTCCGCACATGATCCACAGCAAATTCTGCTAAACTCATTTAAGCACAGCCAGCACATCAGCGGGGATAAGCACAGCTGGCCTCCTGGATCTAGTTGGTTCCGATTCCTAATCTCTCAGATTCTCACACTCTCTGAATACTTCGTACTCACATATTTGCCTCCGCAGCAGTCTATCTCACATACTATGCAAAAAAACTGTTCAGCTTTTAATTTGGGCTATGTACAAGAAACATTTGGTAGATTTTGGTAGAGGTGCAGCATACAGCAGACATGTGATTATAGTTTTAGATGAGCAATCAGAGTTCAACTCTCTCAGAGCAGGTCATGAAACATAATTCAATCAACCTAGTCATTTGCAGGTTGATAAAAACGACACAGAAGTAGCATTAAAATCTCAACCAATTTCCAAGTGGGAAGAGATCCTCTCTGGTCAGGCCTATATGTCGTTCCAGTGTCTTAAAAGAATGTGTCAACTCTACCAGCAAACTACCTGCCCCATTAGTATTTCACATGCACAGAATTACCCACAGACTTACCCAAACACATCGGGTGGGCAATGTCTGCTGTGTCATTCTGCAATTTTAGCAGCTTCAACTCCAAAGATTTCTGATAGAAATGAAGAAACATTAATTACAGAACATGGCAGAGACTCAAATGTAGGATAGAGGACAGACAGATGTTTCACATTTAGTTTACTTACAATCATGTTATCAAAGTACATTTAGTAGAACCCTTATATTGTTCAGCTTTACTGTAACCTACATACATTATAGTACTTTAAAACACTGACTCTGCCTTAACTTCATTTGATAAAGGAATGCATTGTGGAACTTTGAACAAAAAGAAGCTAACATGCTAAACAGTAAATGTTAAGAAGATCCAGTGTAACTTTTTAAAATTCATTTGTGGGACATGGGCATCACTGGCTGGCTAGCATTTATTGCCTGACCCTAGTTGCCATTGAGAAGGTAGTGGTGAGTTGCTTTCTTGAACCGCTGCAGTCCGTGTGCTGTAGGCAGACCCACAATGCCCTTAGGAAGGGAGTTCCAGGATTTTATCCCAGCAACAGTGATATATTTCCAAGTCAGGATGGTGAGTGAACTGGGGGCTAACTCGCAAGGAGTGGTGTTTCCACGTATCTGCTCCCATGGCTCAGTGTCCTTCTTACATGCATTGATAGGAACATATTTGAGTGCCCCTTCACAATAAAATCCTGTATAAACAAATGCTACTGCTGTTAGCGTATAATGACCAGGAGCAGGCAGTTACTTTTGGAATCCCTCCCTAACAGCATGGTGAGTGTAGCTACACCAAACGGACTGTGGTGGTTCGCAAAGGCAGCTCACCACCACCCTCGCGAGGGCAACAAATGCTGGCACCGCCAGCAAAGCCCACTTCCCATGAATTAATAAAATATCCCCTTGTCCTCTACTGACAGGCCTTGATAGCATGGTCTCAAAACCTCTGCCAAATTTTTTTTTTTTTTTAAAAAAGATATCCCTCTTGCAAACTATCTTGGGACACAAATCGTTCAAATTCAAATGCTGCTGTGTTTGTCCTCTTCTTGCCCTTTATAAAGTGAAGAATTATATTATCTGGAGCTATAATACCCAAGTAACTCAAATGACAAACCTGCTCAAGTTCTGCCCTGGTGTGTGAAATTTCATCTATTAGTCTGAAGCGTTGAACAAACGGCACTGTGTTTCCAAACTCCACCTTGTTTAAATCCAAAGTGTCCTGTTTCACAGAGGTAAAAGAATAACCTACGTCAATTTTTGGGAAACAAATCAAGCGCATAACTTCTAGCTACAATTACAACAGATTCACTTGCACCTCTCTAATGCTGCTGAATGTGATGTTAGAAGTAACAATGACAACTTATGCTCGAGTTCCACACTACAGAAGACAAGGCTGAGTAGGAATCAGAAGGTAAGCTTTGATTTTAGAAAGCCTTTTACACAGCACCAAGCACTGCTGTTTAGTCAGAAGGCTGAATGAGGAGACAGGCCTAAGGGAGTGGTGGTCTAGGATAGGATGAAAAGATCACCTATCTGAAAGCCTTTCATCATGTTAGAGAGTAGGACTCCCCATGTGAGAGAGTTTGTTTCACTCAGCTAAGGCAAATCATCTAGAAGAAGGACAAAACTTAAAGTGGCTCTGCAAGTCACTTCCGATCACTAAGGAACGAACTTTACTGTAAGATGATAGACTGCTTAATAAGGTTAGATCACATGGGATCTGGGTGAGCTAGCCAATTGGATACAGAGGATGTTGGTGGAGGGATGCTTTTCAAACTGCAAGCCTGTGACCAAAGGTGTGCCACAAGGATCAGTTTTGGGTCCACTGCTTTTTGTCATTTATATAAATGATTTGGATGTGAATATAGAGTAATGGTTAGTACGTTTGCAGATTGAACTAACATAGATGGCTTAGTGGACAGTGAAGGAGGATATCTCAAGAGTACAACAGGACCTTGATCAGATGGGCCTTTGGGCTGAGGTGTGGCAGAAGCAGTTTAATTTGGATAAATGTCAGGTGTTGCACTTTGGTAAGGCAAATCAGGGCAGAACTTATACAGTCAAAGGTAGGCCCTGGGGAGTGTTGCTGAACAAAGAGACCTAACAGTACAAGTGCGTAGTTCCTTGAAAGCAGAGTTAAAGGTGCACAGGGTGGTGAAGGCGATGTTTGGTACACTTGCCTTTATTGGCCATAACATTGAGTATAGGAGTTGAGATGTCATGCTGCAGCTATACAGACGTTGGTGAGGCCACTATTGGAATATTGCATACAATTCTCATTGCCCTTCTAGAGGGAGGATGTTGTTAAACTTGAGAGGATGCAGAAAAGATTTACAAGGATGTTGCTGGGACTGGAGGGTTTGAGCTAAAAGGAGAGGCTGAATAGGCTGGAGTTTTTTCCCTGAAGTTTTGGAGAGAGGGATGACCTTATAGGGGTTAAAAGATCACGAGGGGCAGGGATGGGTTGAATATCCAAGGTCTTTTTTCCCTCGAGTGCCGAGTCCAAAACTAGAGGGCATAGGTTTAAAGTGAGAGGGGAGTGATTTAAAAAGGACCTGAAGGATAACTTTTTTATGCCAAGGGTAGTGCATGTCTGGAACGAGCTACCAGAGGAAACGGTGGAAGCTAGTACAAATACAACATTTAAAAGGCATCTCGATGGGTACATGAATAGAAAAGGTTTAGAGGAATGTGCGCCAAATGCTGGCAAATGGAACTAGGTCAGATTGGTACTTCTGGTCAGTGCGGATGAGTTGAACAGAAGGATCTGTGTCCGTACTGTATGACTCTAAAAGTCTGCACGTTTGAGCAACAGAGACCTAGGCTGAGTGTAGCTTGTTATATAATCTCTTAGCATTCCAGGCTGACCAAATGACAAGTCCAACAGTTAATCACAGCCAAGCTGACTTTGGAGGATGCCTGCTACAATCACAAGTCAGTCATGACTGTGAGGCACAGCATGTGTGTTTTGGTGTCAGAGGATAGTAGGTTCAAGTTCTGCTTGAGAGACCCAAGCCGGTAATCTAGGCTATCATTGCGATGCAGTACTGAAGGGAAACACAATGTCGGAAGTAGTTTCTTTCAAATGAGACATTAAAACCAAAACCTTCTCAGGTCTACTTGAGTGTATTCAGGTCACTATTACAATGAAGAACAGAGTGTTCTCCGTAGTGTCCTGGCTAATATTCATCCTTCCATCAAATGAAAAAAAACTGACTGGTCATTATCATATTGCTATTTGTGGACATTTGTTGTGTGCAAATGAGAATTACACTTAAGTTCCAAAATTTGAGAAGTGCTTCATTAGCCATGAAGGCTGTGGAAAACAAAGGCTGTCATGCAAAGAGTTATAGAAATAAAAATCTTTCTTTGGGAGCTCCTACAGTGGCTGGTATTGGTGTCAACACAAGCAAACATCAGATAGATAGGGGCAATGTGACATCCCTCAAAGGATCAGTTATCGACTAGGCTCAAGCGTCATGGTCAGCTGTGTAGATGAGTTGGACCAAGGAATCTATTCCAATTTTAAAACAGAACGTGAATAAATATATGGGCATTAAAAAGGACAACATGCATTAAACTGATCCTGAGCTCAGCCAGCAATACCTGTGTCAACAATCCCTTTCCCATGCACCTCTCGAGGAAACAGGCTGCTGGGTTTTCAACTGTCGGCTCCCACGGATTTGAAGACTGCATTCTCAGTTGAAGACGAGCTGGGAACAAAAGAGTAATTGCAGAAAGAAATATCCTCCGAGTTCAGCGATTCCGCGCAGGGAGTCTGCAGCAGGAGGCTTTCCCCTGATTATGCGCTTGTACGAACCCAAGCGTCTTTCTCGCTCACCCAAAGAGTCGGGTCATCAGCACAGGGGCTGACGGCGGGGGGGGAGCGGACGTTTTTGGGGGTATTGGGGCAGCCGCTGGGCCGGTTGAATGAATGTGGGAAGGGAAGGGAGTTTATTTTGTTTTGGGGTGTGGGTTGAAAGGGGCGTGTTGTGCGGACAGGGACTTCGAGCGGGGTGAGGGGATTTTAAGCGGTCAGGGGCTGGTGACATAATTGATGAAGAATGGCTAATGGTTGGGAAGGTAGGGAGGAGGAGAGAGGTTTAAGGTGAGGATGTTGAGGGGGGGAAATTGGGTGGTATCAGGGTCAGTAATTGATGACTAAGTAGGTGTCGTTTTTCCCGCTCGGACCGTTACCCACCGTATCGCGCGCTGATGAGGTCACGCCTAACCGTGGGCGCCGACTGATGAGGTCCGGGCAGGGCCCCGCCCCAATCGGTCAGGTGACCGCAGGCTGTTACCATTGGAGACGGCGGTGGGGGCTGGGGCCGGAACTTTGTCTTTTAATCGGGCGTTGCACCGGCCCCGAGGGGGAGGGAGGAAACGTTTGGTAGTCGGTTTCCGGCTTCCGGGCAGGGTCCCAAGGCCTGTGTTTGTGAGACGATATGAGCTGGTGCCGCCTACAACAGATGGACATGCGGGCTTCAGAGACAGGTACTGAGCGGGGCCTGAGGGCAGTGAGAGTCACCAGCTTCCTTTAACACACAATCTCTCTCTTCAAATCACCAGGCGGTGGTGTGGGGTGTGGTTCACCAGTTTAACTCTGTTCTTATTGAATCTCCAATTCTCTTCTTGTGCTGTTGCCCTGCCTCTGCTGACCTTTTTGAGGCAGACTTCCAAATTTACACAGTCTTCTAGAGAGAGAGAGAGAGAGAAATCCGGTTATCTCTGTGCTTCAAGGGCGATCTCTAGTTTTGAAACATTGTCCCCGCCCCCCCCCCCCAACAGTCCTGGTTTCCTACGCAACAGGAAATCTCCTTCCCAAATCCACCTTGTCGAGACCATCCTATACACTTCGATCAAGTCATTGCTCATTCTTCTAAGCTCGAAAAGTATAGGCCCAACCTTTCTTCATAAAACAGACTCCTGGTGCCAGGTATAATAGGAACTGCAGATGCTGGAGAATCTGAGATAACACGGTGTAGAGCTGGATGAACACAGCAGGCCAAGCAGCATCAGAGGAGCAGGAAGGCTGACGTTTCGGGCCTAGACCCTTCTTCAGAAATAGGCCCGAAACGTCAAGCTTTCCTGCTCCTATGATGCTGCTTGGTCTGCTGTGTTCATCCAGCTCTACACCTTGTTATCCTGGTTCCAGGTATCAGCTTCATGCACCTTCTCTGAATTGCTTCCTATCTCTCCTCAAGTAAGGACGCTAATCGCTGGGCACTGTTGTTGCACTAGGATGATCCCTAGTATGGAGGGATTGCCTTATGAACAAAGGTGAAACAGGTTGGGACTCTTCAGCGAAGTTTAGAAGGATGAAAGGTGATCTCATTGAAACATAAAGGATTCTGAGGGGTCTTGACAGGGTAAGTGCTGAGAGAATGTGTCCTCTCATGGGAAGGTTTAGCACTAAAGGGACACTAATTTAAAACTGAGATGCGGAGGAATCACTTCTCTGAGGGTTGAGAGGCTTTGGAACATCTTGCCACAGAGAGCTGTGGGGACAGAATCCTTGTGTATAGTTGATGCTGAGACTGGTAGCGTCCTGATCAGTAGGAAAATAAAGGGCAGAATGCAAGAAAATACACATGAGGAATGTCATATCAACCATAATCCTACTGAATCGACGAACTGGCTCTCTGGATTGAACAGCCTAATCCTGTTCCTTTTTTTGTTTGTGGTCTTACTGTCACCTATCAACCAAGGTCTAATGTCATTCAGCTCTTTGTGTGTGGACAAGCAACCTGATCATTTATCACATATTGCCTCTTCTCATCCTTTCTGTCCAAAAGTATTGCTCCAAATTTCTCTGTAAAATAACACTTGCTGTGTTCTGCCTATTCCATTAGTTATTTTCCTGCTTGTCTTACATCTGTAATTATCCTTGTTATTGTTTACTGCTACTCTGAGTTTTGTGTCACTGGCAAACTGTCCTGTCTGCCCGTTTCCAGGTCATTAATAAATATCAAAAAGGGCAGTGATACCCCATTGATTGTATATTATAAGCTAAATAGAGGGTAAGTAGATAAAGAAGCTTTGCAGCAAATTACAACATAATGCAAGAATTAGTGTGGTGATACTGGAATACTTCAATCATTCTAATATAGACTGAGATAAGTATAGAAGGGGAGGTTTGCAGGAAGACTTTCCTTCATCAGTTTTTCTTTCTTTTTGTTCATGGGAAGCAACATTGACTCTTGGACCATACTGTCGTCCAGTCTGAAAATCCGTTTGCCTTTTCTTTCTGTCCCTTAGCTGGTGCAGCACCATGCTGCAATGGACCTTTCAATCCTATTGACTTTAATTTTGCTTACTAGTCCATTATTGCAATGTTGGTTCCATCAATTTTCTGGAAGAAAGGAAGGAAGAGTTTCATTTGTGGACCTTTCATGATTGCCATATGTCACAAAGTACCTAGCCTATTAAGTATTTTTGAAGTTTAGTCACTAATAAAGTCAGAGTCTTGCAGCACAGAAACAGACCTTTCAGTCCAACCAGTCCATGCCCAACATAATCCCAAGTTAAATTGGTCCCACTTGCCTGCTCCTGGCTCATATCCTTCCAAACCTTTCCTATTCGTGTCCTTATCTAAGAGTCTTTTTAAACATTGTAACTGTGCCCGCATCCACCACTTCCTGAGAAAGTTCATTCCTGTAGGAAGGATAGCAGCCAACCCACCTACAGCAAGGTGCCACAAACAACAAGTGATCATTATTTTTGTGATGCTAATTGAAGAATTGCCTGTACAGTGGGGAGAGCTTCCAGCTTAACATCTCATCTGTAAGAGGGCATCTCCAACTGTGTAGCACTCCCTTAGTACCACAATGGGGCCTCAGCTTTGATTTTTGATTTTCCTGCTTCTTATCCTTGACTCCTGGAGTGGGATTTGAAACCACAGCCATGTGATTCACCAACTGAGTTACTGTGACAGTGTACCGTTTACCCTATTGATTGTATATGATAAGCTGCCAAAGAGAGGGCAAGGAGATGTAGAAGGTTTGCAGCAAATTACAGTGGTACAAGAATTGGTGTAGTGTTATTTGAATACTTCAATTATTCTAATATAGACTGAGATAATTACAGAGGGGGAAGAATTGCAGGAAAACTTTCCTTTGTCAGTTTTTTTTTCCATTTATTCATGGGATGCAGCAGCGCTGGCTAGACCAGCATTTGTTGCCCATCCCTAATTGTCTTTGACAACAGTTGAATCTGTGACATGGATGGACTTATTGAGTCTAAAGTCATAGGTAAATACCAGGCCAGACCATGTAAATATGGCGGAATTTTAGTGAACCAGGTGTCATTTTTAATGACCATTGGTGACCATCATACCATGATTGATTGTTCAAAACCCAACACTTCCATTGGAGAATTGTGTGGTTGTACCTGGAGATAGTTAAAACAATCACAACGGATGAGTGGTTGGGAATTACCTGATGGGTTTGGAGTTCCATATTTATTAACTTTCAGTGTCTTCATTTCAGGTATAATCAAATGGAACTGTGGGACCTGTCTTGAGTAGATTTGGATGTGATCGGAGAGCGGGGAGATCATTTCCTTTTTGTTTTTGGATTTACATAGTTCTGCCATGGGGAACAGTGCCTTGAAAGCTCATCTGGAAACTGCGCAGAAGACAGGGGTGTTCCAGCTCACAGGGAAAGGCCTGAATGAGGTGAGAAGCTGCATCAATCTGTGGGTTACAAGGTTTGTCAGAAAAGGGCAGACTAAAGCAGAGCTGGCTTTGTGGCATCAGTGCAAAATGGCTGTGGATGGGATTTATACTTGATCGTGAGTGGAAGCAGGATCATAGAATCCCTACAATGTGGAAGCAGGCCATTTGGCCTGTTGAGTCCACACTGAAGAACATCCCACCCTCCTACCCAAACCCTGTAACCCTGCACTTCCCATGGTTAATGCACCTAGCCTGCACATCCTGGGCACTATGGGCAATTTAGCATGGCCAATCCACCTAGCCTGCACTTCTTTGAACTGTGGGAGGAAACCCATGCAGACACAGGGAGAATCTGCAAACTTCACACAGTCCCCCAAGGCTGGAATCAAACCTGGGTCCCTGATGCTGTGGGACAGCAGTGCTAACCACTGAGCCACTGTGCTGCCTCAGGATAATATGACTTAGTGGGGTTTGGGACTAAGGGAGAGAGCAGAGGTGAGCCAGAGGCAGGGTGGGATGGTGGTATTGGTGGTGGATGGGATGGTATGGAGCAAGTGGGTGGGGATGGTGGGAGGGAGGGGGAGAATGCTGAGATGGTAGGAGGATAGGAGAGGGTGTGGATGGAGGGAGGGAGGGAAATGGAAACCTTTAGGGTTTGTGGAAGGAAGGTGATAGAATGTTGTTGGGATGGGTTGTGGGAGGGAGGGGGGAGGGTGGTGGGGAAGTAAGCGGTATGGGAGTGAGGACGTGGGCCAGTGAGGGGGGGAGAGGGAAGAGGTAGGGAAGGAGAGTGGTCCAAGTGGGAGGATGGGGTTTGAGGGTGAGGTTAATAGAGCGATGAGAGTGGGGACTTGTTGGTGGCAGAGAGGATAGGATGCCAGAGACTGATGGAGGTGGAAATTATGTGAGGGAGAGGGTATAAAGGATGAACAGTGGGAGTGGATCTGAGTCTTTGATTCATTGGCTCTGCTGCTTTACACGTTTTAATGGCCATTATTATTAATTACTCATTTGTTTGAATGATTGATTTATGCTTTGGAATTTTTGTTTGTGAAATACATATTTCCTGTTCTGAATGTGCTCACTAGTCAGTGACAAATTAAAACCATGCCCTCCCTCTACATGAATCTGTTTTAGAAATAGCTAATGTTTATGATTTCTCACTATTCAGTTTCCCATGGACCTACAGAGACTTGCATCGAGTCTGAGGACAATGGACCTGTCCGGGAATAAGATTGAGACCTTACCCTCGGTCATCGGCCACTTCACAACTTTGAAGAGTTTAAATCTCAACAGTAATAAGTTGGGTAAGACTAATTCAGCAGTCAGTTTCACACAGCTTATTCCAGCCCTGTATACTGTACATCTCCATTGATACCATTTATATTAGACCTCCCTGCACCTCCCCATAGCAACTGGTGCCTCTAGCTGTTTTATTTGCCTTGCTCTGTGCTTTTACAAACACAAAACTCTTGCTTCCATTTTTTTCTTTGAATTGCTCCACTTTGAATACTTTTCTAGTTTTCCTTTCTTTCTCTGCCATTTTTTTCCTGCATTCTTTTATCTTTCTGCTCCATCCTTACAGCCTAATGATTTCCAATAACACATAAGATGGTTACTGAAAGACTGTTCCTGTAGTCAGTGTTCCTAATCCCAAGAGCCTCAAACCTTCTCTCATGTATTGACCATTAAGAGACCTTCTCCTGCCTTCCCATGGATTCCAGCACACCGGGAATCTGAACCCTTTCCCTCTTCCAACATTTCAGAAGGATCTAGTAGCTTGATTACTCGCGAGCTGATGTTCAGTAGGTGGAAGAAGTTTTTTGTTAATGATGTTTTGTCTCTCTGTCAGCTGTTCTGCCCGAGGATCTGGGCAAACTGAAAAAACTGGAGGCCCTTCACCTGAACAGTAACTCGCTGAGACAGCTCCCCTCCAGCTTCGGCCACCTAGCAGCCCTGAAGACACTGAATCTGTCTGGGAACCAGTTTCGTGAGTTCCCGCTGCAGCTCTGTCACCTCCGGCACCTGGACGTGGTGGACCTGTCCAAGAACCGAATCCAGCGTTTGCCAGATGAACTGGAGCAGCTGCAGGCCATTGAACTCAATGTCAACCAAAATCAGGTCTGTCACTGGCAACTGCTATAGCTCAATGAAACAATGACGTTATGGGGACCAGGGACTTTGTACATTGTGAACTTTGTGTATTGAGAGAGTTGCGCACTGTGTGACCTGTCTGTATTAATCATATGAGCTAAGAAAGATAGATTGGGAGGTAAAGTACAGAGACCTCTTGAAGCCAGTGGGCAAGTACAGGTCAAAGTTACAGATCCTAATCAGAAAGTTGGCCTTTAGCTGAATTACGAAGTGGTGGAAGTTACATTATCCTCTGGTTTGACCTCAGCTGGTGGACTGCATTCGTTTTTGGATAATCTATCTCAGAAGATAGATATTTTTAATCACCTTTTTCAGACCTGTTATGACAGTCTGGGGCAGGTGTGACTTGCACCTGGGCCTTCTGTAGGGACACTACCACACACCACAAGCGTCCTTCAAGACAGATTTATTGGACAGATTGTAGTGCAGTTTCACCAGAATGATAAAGGGCTAGCTGGATTCAATTGAGATCAGGCTGCATAGCTTAGGCATGTATTCCTTTTAAGATGACACGTAGGGAATGACCAAATCGAGCTATTCTTGCTGACTGCAGCATTTCATAGCACAGCTATTTATGAAAAAAAAATCTCAACCTTTAGAATTATACCTC
Organism: Ginglymostoma cirratum; assembly: GCA_024137785.1. NCBI lineage: Eukaryota > Metazoa > Chordata > Chondrichthyes > Orectolobiformes > Ginglymostomatidae > Ginglymostoma > Ginglymostoma cirratum. The sequence continues at coordinate 3,412,178 of JAHRHZ010000133.1, forward strand.
ATCCTTTCAGAGGGGATGTCAGAATTGACTTCACTCAAATTTGAAGGATTGAGACAGGGTTTGGTTGAACCTTTGAAAAGAGATTGATAGGTTTGCTATGTAAGGCAATTAAGGGTTTTGCAACCAAGATGTGTAAATGGAGTTGAAATACAAATTTGTCAGGATCTAATTGAACAGAAGAGTATGTTGATCTTCAATACAGTTGTTCACAGTATGAGGTGAGTAATGATCCCTATGAATCAATTAGACAACTAATGTTTTTTAAGCACTAATATAATTCAATTTATTGTACAAATCCATCACTACAATGTGTGTGTGCACAGCATGAGTTTGTGTCCAAAAGCTGCTAGTTCACAATGATTTGGTTCGAAGTTTTAAGTAACCATTTCACATTTGTAGATCTCTCAGATTTCATCACACATCTCCCGATGTCCCCGGCTGAAAGTTTTACGGATTGAAGAGAACTGTTTAGAAATCTCCATGATTCCTGTCAGTATCCTGGCTGACTCTCAGATCGCCCTGCTGGCTGTGGAAGGGAACCTTTTTGAAATTAAGAACCTGCGAGATCTGGAGGGTTATGATAAGGTTGGTCACAATGTATGAGGGGCAACAACTTAGCAGTGCTTATGGAATAGGCAAGTTCATTGTGCCTGGTTTAATGTGCCACTCTGATAAAAGATCTTCTCTAAACCCTGAGATTTTAGTACTGGAGCTGAAACCAAGTTTTTCCAAGTGGTATACCTGTTGGCATTACTTAATTTGCAAAATACCAGGACAAACAGATTCATCCAGTCTTCACGGGTGTTTTTATTTGTATAAGCTATCCAATTTAATACCACTTCTGGAATCGGTCCATACTCCCTCCCTGTCTAAAGCCATTTCCTTTGGTATCTCCCATATCAGTTGATCTGAACCCTCTAATCTTAATTGGTCTAAGCAGGAATTAGATAGATATAAATTGGAGAGACAAAGGATGTGAAGGGGATTGACATTCTTGATAGTATGTTGATTTGGATTTCTTGGATGTAACAGACTGCTGAGAAGTCTGATGCCAATTTGACTCGAGTGAAGAGTCTGCAAGCAGAATGTGCAGAAATTGGTTCCAACTGAGTCGGGGGGCGGTGGGGGGTGGAGGAAGGAAACGGGCACATTTGAGTTAATGGGTTTTGGGGGCAGAAGTGGAGAATTGTCAGCAATGGTAGACTGAGTGCATGACAGTTCAGGAGTGGGTTGAGCTACTGGAATAGATAATGTGTGGACTACATTCTGACCCATGTTTTTCTTCCCTCAGTACATGGACCGCTTCACAGCAACAAAAAAGAAATTCTCTTGAAGGTCTGAGCTCCCTCAGCCACAGGACAATAGCCCAGCATATCTCAGCAGCTGGTTAAATGATAGTAGTAACTTGCAATGGACCATACAGAGGAGGTGACTCCAACTCATTGAAGGAGTGGAAAGGGGCAGTACGTGATACGATGTGCAGGTCCTCAGCCCTACCTACATTCCAGTTATTGGAGTTAGTAAAGCTGCTACGCTGCCTTTAATCTGTAAAAGACATTGTACCCTATTGTCATCAAGCTGCTGTGAACATGGCCAAGCAGCCCTGGTCAGTCTTGATTTATCCACTACAATTGCACCTTGTATAACTGCACCTTGTATAACAGCACTTTGCACGTAACTTCTGATTTTGGGAGATGGCTTCAGCTACCTGGAGCTTAGCCTCTGCTTGAGGCTGGTGCCTGGGATTGGGGTTGGCACCTGCTGCACAGACTCAGCATTTAGTTAATGGTGACAGTGCAACCACAGCTCCTGTCCCAACTTCTAATTGGAATTCAGTCTCCAATCCAACCCATCATTACAAACAACACTGTATATGTAAAATAAAGCATTCTGTGCAAGTATTCTCTTGATATTTCTTCCTACTTTAGAGTTGAAGAGATTTGCAATGGGGAACAGAGTGAGGCTAAAACTTGCTCTTACCTGAACAGTAAAGCCAGCTAGATTAAAGTGCAGGAACCTTAAGTTATGTTTTAAAGGGTGGTGAGAGGGGCAAAAAGGAACTTGAATTATCTTGCTATGCTGTAGCTAAATTTCAAGCTTTCAGAAGTGAGGAAAGAACTTATAAAGTTAACACCAATAATAGTCTCCCTGCCAGAAAGGAGCTGTTTGAATATCACTGCAGGTTCAGTCCAAAGTTATGGAGACCTATGAAAAACTAGGAATAGCTGAATGAAGCAACTAGACACAACTTAAAGGGGAGGTGTAGAGCCTTCCTCTCACACTGCATGAATGACTTATTTTTAATCTATAGGCCCAGTAATCCTTAATCTAGCATAATACCAAGTTTCACTTCAGTCACAATGACTTGAGGATGATTTATTTAGAAAAAGAAATTTGATGTTTTCAGGCAGTCAGGTTGCAGTTAGTAATCACATTATTTCTACAAGACATTACTTACAATAGTACAGAAATGATTGTGGGCAATATATATTACAGCAAGCCCCAAAGCACTGGAAATAGTTTGTGCAGTCTTGACCACTGCTCATCATTTCCTTTCCTATACGTAAGTAGTTGATAGCAAGTGATGACATGAAGCTGAGGGCACTCTCAATAAGAGATGCCCAAGCAGCATGCACACAAACACACTCCCTTCACCCCCACCTCATGGGCAGATTATTTCACATCTTATTTCCCACTTTGATTTCAGTGCTTTTTGGTATCTTGGTGGTCACTGATTTCACTTAACTGAATCAGAGCCCTGAATGAGCCATGATGACAAGGTGGTTGTAGATTGGTAGCTAGAATCCAGCAGCTGCAGTGCTCTAGGTACAGACTCACACCGATGTCCAAGGCAGATAGGAAGGCCAAATAACCAGCAGTTTACAGTTGACAGCAAGGCCCAGAATGGGCTGGGGGGAAAAGACCATGAGAGATTAACAGTCAGTCAGTGGGGCCTATGCACTTTGACTTTTGACAGGAAAACCTATGATCAGGGTGAATAGAAAGACCAAAGCCACAAGGAGAGTTTAGGGTTTGATGGAAAGGTCCAGGACCTGGTGGTTTGATAGAAAGCAGCATTTCTACAATCACTAGCTAGCAGCACTTGTTCAAATCCTGTTCAATTCCCCACCAGAAGTCACTATTCTCTCAATGTCCGAGATCCAGCGGACTCATCATATCACTATTTCTTCCTTCCCAGAAAGCATTTTGGGGCAGAATTAAAATACACATTACCCTGTAGGAAAAGCACCATGCTAGGTCATATACAACCAAACTATTCATCCTCATCCCTCCACAACAATTCTACTCTCTGGGATTCCTTTGGTCAATGTAGTTTTTGTCTGAAAGCAAAAACTCCAGTTTAAAATAATCTGGTGGTATTGAAGTTTTGGGGGGGGGCGGGGGGAGAGAGGAGAAGAGAGATCAGATAAAGCAGTGTGTAAACTGGGACTGAGAAAGAGATCAGTCTCCCAGATATTGCTCATTTGAACTGCCCATAGGTGCCAGTTTTAACCTCTACAGTTAGCCATCCAGTCATTCCATCGATAGACATAAAAAACAGGTGTTGGGGCATGTACAACGACTGAAGTGCTGCCAAAAGCCACTTAAACTTGAGGCCACTGGGGTGGAAATAAGTCACTTTGGATACAGCCCTGAATGACTCCAGAGCTCAGCTTTGGAGACTGTACACTGAATTAAAAAAAATACCAGGAGTCACTTGGCACCAATTGAGATCCTACCCTAATTCAAAGATTTAGCTTGTTGGGAGATGCAGAAAGGCATAGGAAGGCACAGTGACTCCCATGGAAAGGGATGCAGAAATCAGACTGTAGGTGAAGCTGTACATTCAAGGCGAAGTCTGGAGTTCAGCTCCATATTAATTCTGGATGAGTTTGTTTGCTCTCTGGTTGGCTTCATCAATCCGAGCTTTGTTAGCATCAGCCTGTTGAATACAGAGACAGACAGTCAGCACTTGTTCATCTTGTGCACATACATACAAAATTTCCTTTCCCACTCCTAATTATCCACAGAGAACCAATTTAATTCAGTTTACAAAAAGCTGCAGCTAAAATGCACACCACAACCCAACTGAATCAGGACAAGAAGAATAATTTGGGAATCAGTCAGGACTTGTTCCATCACTGTTGGATTTCGCTACCCTGAATTGATTCAGTTTGTGTGCCTCGATGCCAATAACCCTACCTACCAAAAATCCATCAATTTGGACCGTGAAATAGTCTACTAAGCCTAGGCACTTACAGCCTTGAGTGTTTCAGACTTCCATTACCCTTTCTCAAATCACCCATAGGAAGGGCCTAGCTCTAATTTTATGCCCCTTGTTTTGGACTCTCACTGGAAAGCACCTGTTCATCTTCAGTACAATTGGATAAACTTCTAATCATCTTAATGCATCCTCACAATTTTAGCTCCATTGTGGTGAACCTGCATTGCATTTCCCAAAGCCAGTATATCCTTCCTAAGGTGTCATGCCCAGAATTGAACCAAGGACTCGTGATACAGTCTAACCAGAGTGTAATACAATATACAAGTTCTAGCCCTTTATATGAATCTTAATCCAATCTAAGATAGCAGGAGGAGCCAAGCCACACTTAAGTACACCGTAATCTGCTGTTATCTCGATGGCATGTTATTTTTAGATATGTGTCCAAGTTCTTCAAATCCAGGAAGCCCCATGAGCTGGCATTAGGTGTATTTAAAAACTCAAGACCCATTCACGTAACACATTAAGACAATGCTGTCTCTGTAACAAGATGGACAGGTTGTTCAGAGGTAAATGGGTTTGACCAATTAGAACTCTGGTACAACTGACAAGATTGACAAACCCAATAAAAACATCTCCAAAGCAAAATCTTAACATATTTTACTTTTCCTATGAGGAACAGGTGAGTTTCCATGATATAAATAGATATTTTTCCATAATATGCTATATTTTCACTTGTTCATCTATTGTTACTAAAGATGTAGAGCGAGGCTGGAAGTTGTCATTCGAGGGTGCATCCAGCAATTGTGGTAACTTAAGAAATGGTTTCCTGCTTGTTACCTTGCTCTTGAAGAGATACTCGAGACCTTAGGGAACTAAGAGTTGCCCTGAAAGAGTAATCTAAATTTCAGAAGCCTTAACAGTTTGGGGAAGGAGGTTGAAAACACAGCAAGTACCTTCCCAGAAATGGAGTCAATCTTTTTGTTCTGGGCATCGATTTCATTGCCCATGTCGATGGCCATATTTTTCAGGTTTCCAATGATACTGCCCACTTGCTGCAGGTTTTCTTCCATTTCATCCTCTCTAGCGTCATTGGTTATCCTAAAGCGGACCCAAAATTGTCAGGTTATTTCAACATGAAGTTGGAAATTTGGTGTGGACGCTTCTCTATCATCTGCTCTTTGTTATTCAAGCAAAAATGAACCAGTGAATCTCGAACAATCAGGGGCAATGTGGGACAGCCATTAAAAAAGAGGTGGATTCTCCACTCTGGATGGATGCAAAGGTGGCCCCAAAGGGAAGAGTGTGAAAGATAGAGAGGTCATGCCTGTTCTCCTCTCGAATCAGGGGTGGAAAAGTCATGCTGCCCCTTGCATACAAAGCAAGATTTCCCCAGTGGCTGGTGATTAGGGCATTTGTTGATCCCAACGTGACAAGTGACTCGCGCAGACAAACATAGCCAAGCTGCTTATGCCCCGGATCTGGACAATGACGGAGCCCCATCCCATGTACCTGGTAATGTAGCCTTCTCCTTCGCCGCCCCTCCTGGCCATCTCATGGTGATTCTGGATGTTGCCTGGCTGATTGGAGACAACTCTGCCCGTGTTCCCATCAGCATCACTACCCCAGGCTTTCTTGTATGCATCCCCCATCTCGAAGTTCTTCACCCTGAGACAGCGAGAGAGAGACAGCAATGTGACAATGAGTTTTGAAGGATTGTTGGAGAGAGGGGTTGATCTCTGAAATTGTCCAATTGGGGTGGGAGCAGGGAGAGAGGAGGAGGAAGAAAGCATATATTTCATTGGCTAGAGAGCCCATTGGGACATTGAGGTTGTGAAGTGCAGAGTGTAAAAATCCTTCTCTTAAATGCTGAACATGAGTCTCCTCTTCATTTGCCCTCCTGTAGTAGTCTGCACTGCAGTCTGGACTTCTTTCCAAAATGGTCAAGCAGACTTATGCAATGAATCTCAGTACAACCCAGTCAGACTATTGAGTCATGACTGGTAACAATTTAGGAGAGAATATGCTGACTGCTTCATGAATTAGAGAGCTTTTCAGAAGACATCAAATAGAAACTGGAGTTCTGTTGATGTGCACAGAGATGCATTAGGGCCAAGCAAATGGGAAATGATCTAAGAAGGGCAAGGGTTATAAGGTGAGGTTTGGTGAAAATAGAAATATTTCTGAAGGGTGGGGAGGGGGCAAGATTAGTCAGCATTGGGATTGGTTTGATATTTTGTCTGGAAGAATAAGGCATTGATGCCAGGAACGAACAACAAGCTACAACTCAACTTTCAACCTTTTACGTGACTATGATATGTCAGCATGGGCTTTGTCTCTCATCTCTCTTGGTTGTATTTAGAACATTTTGTATTTTGATGATGTTGATCCAGTCTGGTGCTTACAGTGCAGGAGATGTGAAAGCCATCACACTGGAGAAGTCTACAAGGATGATGACTGCTGTTCCTGTCCTTAGTCTTAATCTCAGTGTGTCAACTTTTTTTTTCTGAAATTACACTCAATTACCCGTTTTCTCAATAGTTTACTAGAAGAATTTCTTTATGTTGGTTTTGACTATTCAACACACTGCTCATTCCCAGTTCCTTCTGTCTCCCACATTTAACATTTGGTTAGCAGTCCCAGTATTTCTCATACTAATTTCCTTCACCTTTCTCCTTATACGTTTTGATAAGCCTATGATCCAGGCTGTTACACCAGGGCAGTAATGAGAGTTTGCTGCACCATTGAAGGTCTTTCAAATGAGATATTAATCAGAGGTACTTCCTGGAAGTATTGACTAGAAAAACACTAGGAACATTTTACTGCTGACTTCAGCAATGTGAGAGTTTTCAATTCTCCTTCTTTCACAGGCCTCTTGAAACTATTTCAAAACTGAGCAGGGGAATCTTCCCTTGTCCTGGGGCCAATATTTATCCCTCAGTTAACATCAGTAGGAACAGATCATTTGGTCATTACCACCTTGCAGTTGGCAGGAGTTTTGCTGTGCACAGATGGCTTCACCAGTGACTATACTACAAAATGTATTTATTGAAAATGACGCACTTTGTGACATTGATGTTGAGAGAGGCAATACAAGTTCTTTATTCTAATGGCACAAGATTGCAAGACTTCCACAATTACACAAGCACACAGCAGGCTCATGCAGCATGCAGTTACATGTATCACCTACTCAAACATGGACATGGTCCTCAAAACGGCTGTGTTTCTTCATGGCAGATTCCACGGTGTATGTCACTGACTGGCTCCTGCTTTCCACTGAGGTTTATATTAAGGATAATCTTCAACAAATGAAGCATAGGGAGGGGGGGAAAAGAACAAGGTTTCAGGGTAGGGGGCAAATGAGAGAAGAGGAGAGAGAAAGAGAGACACAGCAAGAGAATGAACTCAAAAGATCAGACAATTAGGTACAGCAGTGTCACTGATGATCCCAGCATTACAGAAAACAGCCTGGAGCTCTCCTCCTGGGCTGCTCACTGGAATTAGGATCCTATCAGACAAAGCTTGATTGGTTAATCAGTTAATGGATAGTGGTAGCAGAAGTTTTGAACATATTGTGATCATTAGAAATGATTGCTCCAGTTAGCTGAATGGAGAAAGAAGTTAGTTTGACACACAGCAGGCCCAAATACTCAAATACACATCATGCCGCGTATTCACGTGTTAATTACAGCTGCTGTTCCAAAGACTGTATGTCGATCAGACTGTTTTGGTTTTGAGGCTAAATTCTGTACAACACACAGGTCACATTTGCACAAAATTTACATTCATGTTCTGCTTGAGGCAAATCTACTGGCAGCTCCCAACACCGGTGTGCACTGTGACATAAAATGACTGAGACCACAAGAAGAACAGACAACCAGCAATAGAACCAGCTACACTGGCAGCTATTGAACACTATGAATACAAAGGTAAAGTTTCATTCACATTGTCCCAAAACTGAATCCACCTGTGTCTGTGTGAAACAGCCATTGCCCTCAAAAATTCCTAAGTCAATTTCAGTCTCTTCACTTTAACATCAGAAATGTAACAATGATTCTATGACTCTATGACACTGACTGATGTCCTTTCTGGACTGAAGGCACTGCATTCTTTAAACACATTATGTACTGCCAGCCACTGCTTAGACATTACCATCCGAGTCAGAGGATTGAAAATCCCATGTCAGAGACCTGAGCACATAACCTAGGCTAACTTCTAACATGGTACTGGAGTGCTGCATTGCCGGAGATGTTCAATTGCGGCCCTCTTGGGCGGATGCGTGTGATTATGTTGAGGAAGAGCAGCAGACTTCAATCCCACAGCCACTCTTCCTCAACCAACATCAGTAAAACATATTTTCCAATCATTATCACAATGCTGTTTGTGGGAGCACTAACTGGTTCCGTTTCCTACATTCTGCTACGTTTACAACTTTGTAATGTCCCAAGGCCATGAAAGACATGATACAAAAGTCTGGTGTGGTTGGAAACTGTGGGCCAGCTGGAAGCCATTCCCTGGCTGTGCCCAGCAACACCTACCTACTGCAAGGACACACACACAGGCCACAGCATTTGGTGAGGTCAGTTAGGTTTTTCTCCGCCTCCCTCATATCCTGGTTGATCTGATCCAGCCCTTCATCAATGCGCCTCAGTTGTTCTAAACAAAAAAAAAGCACATGGTCACAAGGTCAGCTGTACTGTGGGTTCTCTGCTTCCCTCCCAGCTGCTCCTGCCACTCCAAGTTAACCACTAGAATCTTCAGAATGACCCCATGTGCCATGAAGGAATCTCTGCTGGAACAGCCCAGAGTTTCCTTCCTCCTGGTGACTTCATCCACACACACATGCTTTATCTGTCCAGAATTAGTAGCCCCATCAAAAGGGGCAAAGTCTGCTTCCAAGTGTGAAAACCCTTGGCACAGATCAAAACTGTTCCACGTGGACACGTGACACAGTCGGTAACAAGTAACTGCTTCTCCCTAGGGGTTGATCTCCTTGGAACAGGAGGGGGGAGATTTGATGGAGTCTAGTTGAAGTTAATGGGACTTACCTTAGCAGAAAGATCAGGAGCGAGGGGAAAAATTTTAAAAGCGATTGGTAGAAAGCATACAGGGGCGATGAGGAAATATTTTTGCCCAGGGAAAGGAAGGCGTCCGGTACTCTCTCGCCTGCAAGGATAGTAGGGGCAGAAGCCCTCAACTCATTTAAAAGGCACCTGGAAGTGCACCTCAAGTGCTGTAAACTGCAAGGCTACGGACCAAATGCTGGAAAGTGTGATGTGGCTGACTGGCTCGTTTCTCAGCCTGTGTGGACACATTGGGCTAAATGGCCTCTTTTTAATGTCATTCCTGTTCAGCTTTCCCTCCCTCTCATGGGCCAGAGGTCCAGAGGTTGCTGCTGGCCGTAACTCCACTTCAATGTACAAGCCGAGGAGAGGGTAGGGTGATATTGGAACTTTCTGTCCACTGGACTGCCCAGCAGTTGAATGGGTGACCAGATCCCTGAATATAGAATATTAGGCAAGGATTCTACAGGCACTAGAATCTGCCCTAACCAACGTAAGGGTTGTAAAGGAAATCACAGCAAGATCACATTAATATCCCTGTTCCACCCTTCCCAACAAATACAAGCACATGCTAACCAGACCAGGAGCCTGTGCAATAACAATGCCAGCCCAGCCTCCCTACCTAGCCCCAGCACCCTGCTGATGATGATCAGGCAGCACTACATACTCACCTCCCTGCTCATCCAGCATGATCATAGTCTTGCCACCAGCATCCCTGCTCTGAAACGAAAGGAAGTATCAGCACGCCAAATGGTCACTTTCAATGAGATGAGTGGGCCACACTGTAGCTGGGGCGCTAATAGATTGATTGGGCAGTTCACAGTCACAGAACTCTATTCTCCACATCCATCATTGGATGCACCATGCCAGAACTAAATGAGAACAGGGCAGAGGGCAGCCTGGCTGCGTTTCCCCCACCATCCATGCCCAAAGTTTCACAGAATTCAGGAACCCAAGGGTTTACCTTATTCACCTGCAGCTTCAGCTTCAAATTCCGAATAAGTATTTTTAATGTTCTCACTGGGATCACTGTCTGAAGATTCAGAATAACCTCAAGAAGAACACATGGTTGGTTGAGGATAGGGCTACACAGAGACACTGTGCTAGCACTTCAAACGCAACACTCGCCTGCATTAAACCTTTGCGCTGTTCCTCGTCTCCAATACTTAACCAGTAAAATCCATGGGATTAATGTGATAGTGGCAGCGTGGACAGTGACTAAGGGACAGAAGTAACTATTCACTACTGTTCTTTGCTTGTTCAGACTGGAGGGAAAAGCGCAATGGGGTCCCCAGGGATCAGTGGTATTTTTGATTTATATTAATGACTTGCCATTTGGTATAAACAGGACAATTTTAAAGTTTGTAGGTGGCCTGATGGTCAGAAATTGGGTCAGGAGGATAAGGAGACTTCAGAAGAGTGATAAAACAAATAGGGACACAGCACGTGACCTTAATATAGAAAAGTATGAAATGTAGTATTTTGGTAGGAAGAATAAAGTGAGGCAATATAAACAGTACAATTCTAAAGCAGCTGCAGGAGCAGAGAATCTTAAGAATATACATACACAAATCCTAAAACATGGCAAGACAAGCAGAGATGGGTGCTTTCTTAAAAAAAGGCTTTAGTATAGAGTAGAAAGGAAAGGACATTGTATTAAACATTTTATAATTCACTAATTAATGTGAATACTATAAACAATTCTGATCACCATACAAAAGATGCAGACAGGATTGACCTGAATGGTAGCAGGGTAAGGTGACAGACTGGGGATGCTTGGACTATTCTAAGAGCAGGGAAGGTTAAGGGAGATTTAGAACTGCTCAAAACTGAGGAATTGAGATAGAGTAAATAAAGAAGTTGTTTTCACTTACAGAATATTGGGTAGTGAAAGGATAGATTCAATTAGTAAAATTGAAACTAGTGAAAATGAAATGAGAATTGCACCTCTTAAATGAGGCACATTACAAATGGGAATTGGATACATGTCAGAGAAGGCTGAAAAGATAGGACTATGGCAATCTGAATAGCACTTGAGACACTGGATGACCACTCTCAGTGCTGTATTTTCAGAAAATAGTTTGGGAGAATTGCACAGACCTGGTGACCAGACTGTTCAAACGTTGGCATGAGGATGTCTAGTGTCAAGAGTAAGGGGTGAGTCTAAACACGAGTGGCAACATTGATAGATTGGCAAACACAGCCTTGTCAGCTCTTCCTGAGGCCCCAGTTCTATCCAAAAGTTAACAGAAAGCTGCAATGTGTATTTGTTTCCGTACTAGTAGCAACTACCACACTACGTACAGGGTGTACACCAGCTGTATTATTAAACCTGAACAATGTCCGCTTCAAACGATCACTCTGTGGCATGAACCTCACAGATCCCAACCTGTGCCTTCCACTATGAGCCCGACAGATCCTGTCACACTGCTCCATGACCCTCAATCCCCACCTCTGTGCTATCAACCCAACATGCCCCATTGCCCTGCAGTCAGCATTGTAAGACCAGTAGAAGATATAGTTCAGCTTTACCTCCTCCGCCAGCTGCAGCATCCTCCTGGTACTCTCCAGGGACTGTGAAGAGAGGAACAGAAATTGTCAAGCCTGAGACACCATAATTCAACAATCCAACAGCCATGATAGTTTGCACCCCTGTACCTTTACTGGTCGAATCTCTCCTGAAACGACTGGCAGTCACACCCCTTCAGAATTCAAATAAATTGCTGGCAAGTAAAGCCAAAGCAGCTCTCACCAAACCAAGAACAGCAGGAACATCCATCCTATGGAACAGGCCTGAAAGTTAGCTAACAGTTGGAATGGGCAGCAAGTTGTTTGGGGGTGAAAAGCTGAGGTCAATGTTGGTTAACTGGTCCGAGAAGTAAGGTGACCCTCACTTAGGAAAGGATTACAGGTACTGAAATGCCCCCCCCAGGATTCTGACAGTCTTGCACTGTCTCTCAAGTGACTCCTGCTGGATAATGATAGAATACTCAGCTACCATTAGCCGCCTACTACAGGGAGTCGAGATCTAACCCAGGAGAATTCCTCCCGATCTCACATCCAGAGAAAAAGGGGTGAAAAATTGGTGGTGGTGGTGGTGGTGGTGGGGGGGGGGGGACAAAATCAATATAACCTGATTTTTTTTTTTAATAAGGACACAACTTCAGCCCACGTGACTCTTCCATGGCCTGCTTTCAACTAAAAGCCCAACTCACAGTAGAGACTCACCTCATCTGCCACCTGGTTCGCTCGGACCTGTATGTCCTCAACAGACGTGTCTGCCATATTGACTGGCCCCAAACCTGTATGGGGCAGAGAGACAGAGAGACATGTGAAACAAAAGTCAGAGGCTCAGGGAGAGCAGTGCGCTCTGCTTCTTGACTGTGTGAATGTCACATATGAATGTGGGGGCTCCATGCCAGCTCTCTGCAGGTCTGGTGAAGATGTCGCGTTTATTCCTTTTGGGTCTTGCAATCACTTCGTGTGCTGTAAAACGCTTTGACACATTCTGAAATCATAAAATACCACCCGAATCCGTGTCCACTCTGTATGGCCCTTTGACAAAAACAATCATCTCCTCAGTCAAACTCAATCAGAACACCTTTTCTTTGGTTCTGAAGCCAACTTACTCAGTCCTGTTTACATTCACTCCTCAGTTAGCTCTGGAGCTTATTTTGGAGCACCAATGCCTCAAATGATACAATGCAATTGCACTAACAGATGGAGATTGTTAGTCACATTGTGAAATTAGACCTTACATACGGTTTTCACAGCCCTTTCCAGTATGTAGTAACTGCACCCTACAACGTGAGAGATGTTCGCAGAACTAAACTTCCTGTCAGCGGTTCTTGAGTTAATAAGGAAGTGACCATTGCTCTCACTATTTCCTTCAGCAGTCTGCCTAACAAGCAGTGCCTCAAGTCATTCTACTTTGTACCATACAATAAGCCTGGAAATGCACAGAGGAATGCCAACTTGCAGCAGTGACCAACACCCTGCAGAGACAGATAGTGCCACATGGGGACAAAACACACAACCCAAATACATACATGACCACAAGTGATCAGTAAACAGAATGCCACTTTCAGATTTCCAGGATGTAGCGGCTGATTTGTCTTGAGGCCTGGATGTGGCAGCAGGTTCAGCAAGCCAGGGAGATAGAGCAGTCACACATATATTTTCTCATCATCTGGTTCAGAGATGTTAATACACATCTCCGGAGCGGGTGGAACTTGAACCCGGGTCTTTTGATCCAGAGTCAGGGACACTGCCACAAGACCCTCAGCAGTTACATGGACTGACAAAACATCTACAGTTATCACCTGCAATGTGGAATGGAATGAGGAATGGGTGATCAATATCAATTAAGGGTTGATTGGGTGTTCACAGAATCCCTACAGCACAGGAAGAGGCCATTTGGCCCATCGAGTCTGCATTGACCCTCCGAAGTGCATTCCACTCAAACCCAGCCCCTGCTTTAGCCCTATAATCCCACATTTAGCATGGCCAATCCACCTAACCTGTGCATTTTTGGACTGTGGGAAGAAACCGGAGCACCCAGAGGAAACCCGTGCAGATAGGGGGAGAACATGCAAACTCCACACAGACAGTCACCTGAGCTAGAATTGAACCTGGGTCCCTGGCGCTGTTAGCAAGTGCTAAACAGAGAGTCACCAATCTGCCTGTGTTGCTTGTATAGTTAACGGCAGCTAGAAATCAGTGGAAAGGGAGGGAGGGTAACTGTAATAAAGCTCTTTCTTAACAGTGTGAATGCTTAAAAACATTTCTCGTGTATATCTACACCACTGAAGTAAATGACTCAGTATGGCTGGTTTCTACCCGTACAAGAGCGAAATACTGAAGCTACGAATCGGAAATACAAAGTTCTGAAAATACTCAAAGAGGAGCGAAACAAATCAAGTTAATGAGGGGGAAAACAGTAATTTTTCATTTGATGGTCAGATCTGTTAGATTACAGGTCTGAAGCAGTAACTGCATTTCTCTCTCCACAGAAGCTGCCTGACCTGAAAATATCCAGCATTGTTTTTCTATTCTAATACATACTGGTGTATGTGTTGCACAAGGAAACAGTTCTCAGAGTAAATGCTGATACTGCAATGGCTCCACCCAGTCTAATGACGTAACACAATCTTCGGGGGCTGACAGTAGAGTTCTGCACAAGTGCCCAAAGAGAGCAAATGTATTCTGTATAGTTCCTGAGAGTCTTTCAGATTTACACCCGACGAGTAATGTAAAGTGTACTTATTGCTGTCATGTAATAAACCATCTTGTGAACAAAGAAAATGCCTCTTTTGATTAGACTTATCAGTGAACACTGAATATTAAAGGAGCCCTAGACACAGCATAGCCAAAGAGGTTTTAGGGCAGCCAACTACCACAGTACCACGTACTGGCAGAAGTGACATAAGCCTGCTCCGATTGCTCTGCATCTCACTATCAGCACATACCTCTACTTCTTTCTCCGTTAAGTTTATTTTCTAATGAAGCAAACAGAAGTGAGCGAGGCACTAAGGAAGATTTGAAAAAGACCCGAAGGGCTTTCTTTTAACTGAGACGGAATAAACTTCCAGAAGAAATGGTGGATGCAGGTACAACATTTAAAAGACATTGGATAAATACATGAACAAGAAACGTTTGGAGGGATATGGGCCAAGCGCAGGCAGGTGAGATTAGCTTAATTTGGGATTATGGTCGGTGTGGACTAGTTGGACTGTTTCTATGCTTTATGACACTCAACAGGAGTGAGTGAGGCATCAAGAAATAATTGGTTTCTTCAATTGAAGAAATTGTGACTTTTGCTTTTTTATTAAAAACACAACCTTAGGAAGTTCCAACTTGCCATAAAATTAATGAAGTACTTTTGAAGTGTAGTCACAGTTGTAATGAACAAACATCCTCATGTTTTTGTAAAGCTTTCCCTCAAGTGCATCTCCACACTTCAATCATTCCTTATTGGATTACTGGCGATTAGCTTGTAATAGTGCTTTTTCGCTCTGGACTCCCATCACCAGTGGAAATATTTTCTCCTCACTGTCATAATTTTAAAGACCTAGCATATCATGCTGCCTCAACCTTCTCTTTTGCAAAGAGTGATCCCTAACCTGGTTAGCAAATTTACATGATCATATGACCAAAGCAGTGCACAGTGCACCAAATGTTAACCGTGGTCTATACAGGTTTTACACAAGTAATACACAATATAATTCCTGATACCTCCATACCCAACACGCAGTTTGTGATTACCATAGGGAGGCGCAATCTGCACCCAAGCCAAGTTGTGGCTCTTTTACTGAATTCTTAAACAGGGATTGTGGGCAGGCTATTCGACTGCAGGGAGCATTGTGGTCAAACCAGAAGTATTCTCATTCAAACAACAACGTACTTTCGTACAGCACTATTTATCTTGTAAACATTTCTAGGCACTTCTTAATTGCCTATCATTCCCTTTCACCATTGTGGGTTAACCCACAGCACACGTACTGCAGCAGTTCACCCCCTTCCCAAGGACAACTAGAGACCGGTAATTAATGCTGCCACAGCCAGCGACACTTACATTCCACAAGTGAATGAAAAAAAACAAACTTCTATACAGACACCACACAGGCCAGGCTGGGGTCATGAAAGTATACATTTATCTGAATTCAGAGAGGATCTAACACCAAACAGCACACTCTACGCATTTGGTTTCTCATTACAACCTCCACCTGCCATTTATTACAGATACTTTTAATTTCTTAGAATCTGTTGCTTCCCACTTTTGATTTTTTATTTAAATTTTGTGCACAAACAGAAACTCAACAAACACTCTCCAATTTAGAAACATGCAGTGTCAAGACTGCCCAGGACAGGGACAGCATGGGGGCTAGGTAGAGTCTTGCTCTCTCTACTGTTTTAAACTGATCATATATCTCCCTCCAATTTCCATTTATTTCCAGTTTAAAACAGCAAGGTCCCTTTGATACCATCCCCATCATATGCTCCCAGATCAGGGACAGCACGAGAGGAATTAAATACAGAGTAAAGTTCTCCCTACTTTTTCAAATGAAAGTGATGCCACCACCCCACTCCCCCATCACCACACTTTTAAACTGCAAGGAAACTAAGTAAAACTCCCAAACACTGTCCCCATCAAACACTCCCAGGACAGCGACAGGAGATGGTTAAATGCAGAGTAAAAAAAAAAATCACTCATCTTTTAAACTAAAAGTAAATGGAAAGTAATGCTTTCTTGACACTGCCCACGTCAAACACACAGAGGACAGGGACAGCATGGGGCTAGCCACACAGTAAAGCTAAAAAAAAAGCAAAGCGCTCTCTATTCTTTGAAACTGAAACTAAACATTCCTCTACACTGTCTCCATCTAACACTTCCCAGGCAGGGACAGCACTAGGTCAGATATGCTGCTCTTGAAGTACAAGTAATGAGAAAAATGGTCTAAGAACAGGGAGGGAGAGCAAAAGCACTGGGTGTTTTATTAAGGATAACAAGGTGTAGAGCTAGATGAACACAGCAAGCCAAGCAGCATCAGAGGAGCAGGAGAGCTGACGTTTCGGGTCTGGACACTTAATTTGCTCTTGCTTCTGCCTCAAACAATCAATTTAAACTCCTCTCTCCACAGTAGCATCACCTTCAAAGTGTCAGAAGCTGGCAGATTTCATTGTCAGTAAGATTAAAACCATCCAATCAGCTGCCTCTGCCATTGGTATCTCTTTCAATAGCCCACTGAGCTAAACCTGCTCTATGGTTTCACACTAGCCCAGCCCTGAAAATCCATTTTTCTCTAGCTGCTTCATGCTTGTCAGAGCTAACTGTGGCCATCAAAAAAAGTCCTTGGTGCCTAATAGATACTGTTAAGTCCTCTCTTTTCAGCTACTTATCTCTCCCCCTCCAATCTGCCTTCATCACAAAAAGCAATCTTTTGACCTCCCCACTTCTCTGCAACGCCAGCTTTCCAACCTCTCCAAATCTGTTTCCCTCGTTTCCGGAATCCATGATTAAGTCCCGCCAGTTTCGCCCCCTATTATGGGACTGAAACAGATCAGAAGTCACAAATGACCCCTATGTGACTCTGACAAGGTAAATTATCCCCTCTCGTATGCACCCTGACTGGTCAGGAGTCTCTCACATCACTGAGCACACCACATGCCTCCAATTTCTCTCCACTGCTATGTAGGACAGTACGTATGTTTCCATTCTACTCTAATTACAACAGCTCCTTTTACCACTCCTACCCTATTACCAATGATTTTCCCCAGTAAGTTTCCCTTAGCTCTACACTTGCATCTCAGAAATTTCATTGAAAAAAAAACCCATCAGTTTACATGTTGCCATCACCACCATTGCAAAATCGTCAAATTGCTTGTCTGATAAGCAGAAACTTCCTCCTTCTAAATATTGGCAAGACTGCATTCCTAACCACTGACACCACTCCTTTCCCTAGCAATTGGCTGTGGCTATATCCACAACCTTGACTTCATTTCTAACTTGAGCTACTTACTACCTACTCTCATCCCTAGGGTCACCTGTCACAACCCTGTCCCATTCCAACACGGCTTGGTTCTCTGTAACTCTCATGTACACATTGTTAACGTTTAGACTTGACAATTCCAACGGACTCCAGGCTAGTCTCCCACTTTCTCTTTGCAAACTAGAGGTCATCCAAAGCTCTCCTGTCAAACCTGCACCAAATAATATTCACCTACCACCCCATGTTCACTAACCCAAACCAGCTCCTGGTCAAACAACGCCATTTTCAAAATTCTCACTCAATTTGCAAATTCTTCCAAGACCCTCGATTCTCCTCATCTCTTCTAAGCTACGAGCGGCACGGTGGCACAGTGGTTAGCACTGCTGCCTCACAGCACCAGAGACCTGGGTTCAATTCCACCCTCGGGTAACTGTTTGTGTGGAGTTTGCACATTCTCCCTGTGTCTGCGTGGGTTTCCTCCGGTTTCCTCCCACAGTCCAAAGATGTGCAGGTTAGGTGGATTGGCCATGCTAAAGTTGCCTGTAGGGTCCAGGGATGTGTAGATTAAGTGGGTTGTAGGGGGATGAGTCTGGGTGGGATGCTCTGAGGTTCGGTGTGGACTTGTTGGACCAAGGGGCCTGTTTCCACACCGTAGGGGGGGTTCTATTCTATTCTACAAGTGGTCCCTTGTTTCTAGCATCTAGAACAGGAGTAGGATTCAATTTACGAACAAAGTTACAGTTGTTAGGGGTAAGGTATTCAGTACCAAGCACCCTCTCAGAAACAGAATTAGCAACATTGATCAATTTTAAGTCAAGTGAAGATAGCAAGGCTAACAGCCGCAGAAGAACTGAGGGTGGGGTAAAAACTAAGAGAAAAAAAGACATAAAAGTAAATTCACCTCGGAAGTAGAAAGAGAAGTTTCTCAGTGCTCTATATAGATGGGCTACCATTTTGGGAATCAGTGCAACAGATTCATAGACAGGGTCCATTTCACATGGGAAGTTGAAATGAAGAATAGTAACAGTGAATTTATCACTAAGTTGCGGACCCGGAATCGTACGCCCTTGTTCTCTATTTAACTGCACATCAAATAAAAATGTGTACAAAATTCCAAAAAGACCAGTACTTTGAAAAATACACTCAAGGCTTCTTCCAAATATACTTAGAGTCAAAGGGTTATACAGCATGGAAACACATCCTTCCGTCCAACTCATCCATACGACCAGATATCCTAAACTGATGTAGTCCCATTTGCCAAAATTTGGCCCAAATCCCTCTAAACCTTTCCTATTCATGTACTCATTAAGATGCCTTTTAAATGTTGCAATTACACCAGCCCCTACCACTTTATTTGGCAACTCAATCCATACACCCGCTGTGTGAAAAAGAGGTCCCTCAGGTCCCTATTAAATCTTAACCCTCTCACCTTAAACCTATGCCCTCTAGTTTTGGATTCCCTCAACCCAGGGAGAAAGACCTTGGCTATTCACCCTATCCATGCCCCTCATGACTTTATAAACCTCTAAGATCACCCCTCAGCCTCTGACGCTCCAGGGAAAAAACTCAGCCCCAGCACATTCAGCCTCTCCGTAAACCCTCCAATCGCAGCACATCTTTATCTTTTCTGAACCCTTTCAAGTTTAACAACATCTTTGCTATAGCAGGGAGACCAAACTCAAGAGGTGGCCAAAGGCACCTGCATAGGCCTGAGCTATGCCTGCCTCTTTATAGGATTTGTGGAACAGTCCCTCTTGTGAAACTACACTGGCACCATCCCTCACCTTTTTCTCCGCTATGTTAATGACTACACTGATGCAGCCTTGTGCTCCCGTGAGGAGCTCAAGCAGCTCATCAACTTCGCTAACACCTTCGACTCTGCTCTCAAATCCACCTGGACTATTTCAGACGCCTCCCTCCTCTTCCTGGACCTCCCTGTCTCCATCTCCAGAAACGGACTCACCATCGACATCCCACAGCTACCTCGACTACACCTCCTCTCACGCACCCTCCTGCAAAAACGTTACCCCGTACTCCCAATTCCTCTGCCTCCGCCCACCTGTTCCCAGGATTAGGCGTTCCACTCCTGGACATCTCAGATATCCTCCTACTTCAGGGACCATAATTTCCTCCCCCGACCTCTGTAATTAAGGATGCCCTCAACTGCATCTCTTCCATTTCCCACACTTCTGCCCTCAAACTCACTCCCCGCAACAGCAATAAGGATAGAGTCCCCTTGGTCCACCAACCTCCGAATCCAACCCATCATCCTCCCACATTTCCTCCACCTACAACCAGACCCCCACCAAAAAGATACCTTCCTACCCAGCCCTGTCCGCTTTCCCCAGGAACCATTCAGTCTGCAACTCCCTCATCAGCTCCACATTCCCCACCAATCCCTCCCCCACAGCCAGTACCTTTCCCTGCAACCGCAAGAGGTCCAACACCCTCCTTTACACCTCCCCTCTCACCTCCATCCAAGGCCCCAAACAATCCTTCCAGATCTGGCAGAGATTCAATTGCACCTTATCCAACCTGATCTATTGTATCCATTGCTCCCGAAGTGGTATCCTCTATATCGGGGAGACCAGACGCAGGCTTGGGGACTGGTTTGCAGAGCATCTGCACTCTGCACACATCAACCTTCCGGTTGCCATCCACTTTAATTCCCCCTCCCACACTCCCCTGATGAATTTTCCACCCTTGACCTCCTCCACTGTCAGAGTGAGGCCAAAAGTGAACCAGAGGAACAACACCTGGTATTTCACCTTGGGAGCTTACAGCCCAATGGCCTCAATATTGACTTCATCAGCTTCAAAAATCCCTCCACCTCCTCCTCACCTCCCTGGCCTGACCTAACCTGTCCGACACACCTATCCGCTCCACCTTTCCCATGGACCAATCACAATAAGCCCCTCCCTGCATCCACCTATCACTATCCCTCCTACCCTTCCCCCAGCCCCCAACTCCCTCCATTTATTTCTGGGCTCCCCTCACCCTCCCCAGTCCTGACAAAGGGCTTCAGCCCGAAATGTTGACTTGCCTGCTCCGCTTTACCAGCCTCACACCTATAGACAGAGACCAAAATTGAATGCAGTATTCTAAAAGTGGCCTCAACAACGTCCTGTACAGCTGCAACATGGCATCTCAGGCCCTATACTCAATGCACTGACCAATGAAGGCACACGTGCCAAACACCTTCTGCACCACCCTGTCTACCTGCGACTTCAGTTTCAAGGAATTATGCACCACCAACCCTAGGTCTCTGTTTGACAACACTCCCCATGGCCCTACATTAACTATATAAGTCCTGTCCCAAATTGCCTTACCAAAATGCAACGCCTCCCATTTATCTAAATTAAAATCCTTTTGCCACTCCTCGGCCCATCTGATCAAGGTCCCGTTGTACTCTGAGATAACCTTCTTCACTGTCCAGTACACCATCAATTTTGCTGTCATCTGCAAACTTACTAACTATGCCCCCTATATTGACATCCAAATCATTTACATAAAATGATAAAAAGCAGTGGACCCAGCACCGGTGCTTGTAGCACATCACTGATCACAGGCCTCCATTCCAATCAACAACCATCCATCACCACCCTCTATCTGACCTTCAAGCCAATGTTGTATCTAATTGGCTAGCTCCCCCACGGATTCCACGTGATCTAACCTCGCTAGCCAGTCTGCCATATGGAACCTTGTCAAGAGCCTTGCTAAAGTTCATATAGATAATGTCTGCCGCTCTGCCTCCAATCTTCCTTGTTACCTCATTAAAAAAACTCGATTAATTTAGTAAGACATGATTTCCCAAGCACAAAGCCAATTTGAATATCCCTAAGCAGTCCTTCCCTTTCCAAATACATGTAAATCCTGCTCATCAGAATCCTCTCCAATAACTTATCCAACACCCACGTCAGGCTCACTAGTCTCAAGTTCCCTGGCTTTTCCCTATCACCTTTCTTCCCAACTTTCCACGAAGTTGTGGGATGTATAATAACAACTCAGAACATGTAACTGTCAGGGTAAAGCAAGGTTATATTGTTATGCTTATCATTTTGTTATACTTTCTGAACTGTTAATTTATAATTTTAGTTTCATGCAATGGATTTTTTTAAAACAGACATTTTTAAACTGAAATTAAAATAATTGGCTCCCAACTTTACCAGATCACTACATTATGTCCCACTGGGATGGAGATGCAGGGCCTACGAAGAACTGACCCAAGGCAATTAGTCATGGAAATGTGTAAACAGCTTTGTAGCATCGTCACAGCTTTTAACTAAGAATGAACCCCTCAGAAGTTATTTGTGCAACGTACATGAGTATGACCGCGTAGATATCAGCTAAACTGAACGTACAACTGACATGAAACTCTTCGTTCTAAAACGTTGACTCTCCTGCTCCTCTGATGCTGTCTGACCTGCCATGTTTTTCCTGCCTCACACCTATAGACTCTGACTTCCAGCATTTGCAGTCCTTATCTTCCCCTAGCCCTGTTGTTGAGTTGAACTGTCTCTATATTGCTGCAAGCAGAAATTAAGCATCTCCAGCAGTCATTACTGGCTATACCCCTAAAATGCAGCTGAAGACCACCTCTAGGTAGCTGTGGACAGCTACAACCAGTGAACTTTTACTTATCTTGTATTTTCTTACAAAATTTTAATTTGTCCAAAGTTACCCACTATTACATGCTTGGTTTGAATGCATACATTTGTGCACAAACTGCACATTAATAAATTTACCAGAGCGGATTTTAGCAAAATTAAATTTGACTGTTATGTGCCTAATTCAAGAAATCCTGTAAGACAACTTCTTCATCACAGCATATAAACAGTGAGTACACACATACAAAATTGGCAAATACATCATTTTCAAGATTTAAAGCCTGTTATAGATCAATGAGGGCATGGGAAAAGAAAACAATTACAAACCACAGAGCCACACACAGACCCCAATGTGGACTCCCACATATCGCTTCAGTCTACAATCTTTTCAAAAGGAGAATTCTGGGGCCTATACCATTTATGCTCAAACATATCTCACACCATCTGCAATCGTCTGCTGAACAAGAGCTTTGGCAGTTTAAAACCTCAGGCCGTTTTGGACATTACATCGGAGCTGACTCTTGCAAGAGCATTTCTGAGCTAACCACATGCTACTGCCAGCCCAGAATCCTGTATCTTTCTGCAACATGCAGGCATTGCAAATTTACATTCTGCAACTGCTTCTCTGAACTCTTAACTGTGACTCAGTCGACAGCACTGTCACCTCAAGAGCCAGAAGGTTGAAGGTTCAAGTCCCACCGTAGACACTTCAGCATGAGACCTAAGCTGATACTCCAGTGCAGGAAGGATGGAGATGTCATACTATCCAAAATCTTTTTGGCAAGATGTCACAATGAGGCTCCACCTATCCTGTCAGTTGGACGAGGAAGATCCCATGGCACTCCACGAAGAACAGGGGCATTTTCCCTACTATGCCAGCCAATATTCCCTCAACAGTCAGCATCATAAACCAGACCAGTTATCTACCATTCCGTTGTTGTTTGTTGAGTATCGCTGTGTAATTTAGCCACGTCATATTTCCTGCATTGAAACAAATTACTTAATTGGCATCTTGAGACATCCTGAAACAAAAGTGTTGAGCTTCATAAGAACCTTCCCTGGTGGCTGGGAGAGCTTGATTAGAGCAGTCACACTACTGAACCATAGTTCCACACCACCTCTCTAGGTTAGCAGTAGATGGGACAAGTGGCCCCCAGCCAACTCTCCACAACACTCGGTTGTGTAAACAGACAGCTGCTGCTTGTTGCATAAAGGCTCATAAATCAATTAGCAACACAAAGAGCAAAGTCCTGTATCCAAGAGAGCATCTGCAGAGAAATTTGAAAAGATAACACAGGATTTGCGAGGTACAGGTTGCTGCTCGACTCAGAAAATGAAGGAAATGGGAGGAGCTAAGTGGAGAAACAATTGAAACCCTCATTCACCATTTTGTTACATGTCCCACAAAGAGAAAACATTGCAATTGATGAAGAATAAAATGCTCTGGAACAGTTACAACATACAGCTTTACCTAATTCAGTAAACACAACCAGTCCCAAACTCGGGATATCCTGAAAGCACACTAATATTTCCCAGCACAGTGCAGCCGGTGTTATTTCTGTCAGTCATGGGGACAAGACACCAGACAGTCAGGGACATGTGAATGACCCAGGTCATTGCTATAGCCTCCTGTCTCAGATATGTCTCCCTCAAGTCAGAAGGTGATCTACTCTAGACACTTCAGCCAAGAACACATGCTGTCAATCCAATGCTGTACTGTTAGCAGTGTCATCTTTTGGATGGGATCTTAAATAGAGGTCCTGTGTGCCTGTTCAGATCACACTGCATCAATGTGAAGAACAGGGAAGTTCCGTCTGTTGTCCTGATCAATATTTATCCCATAACCAACATCATATTCAAAAAAAAAAGCAATTCTGAGAGTGGGAGCTATTGTGTTTTCTATTTTACGATGTCGTGTCACTTCACAAGTACTTCATTTACTGCATGTGCTTGGGTAGTTCAGAGGTTGTGAAAGATGCTGTATATGCACATTTGTTCAGTTAGAACCTCTCAACCAGGGACATGGAAAGTCACACAATCATTCCAGATGAGTTTGAGCCATTGCTCGATAACGTGTATTGGAGATTGGATGCACTCATATTCAGTCAGAAATTTCAGGGCTAACTGATCAGTCAGGAGACTATTTAAAACAATATTTGACTACAGGGATGAATACGTCAGAGCAGCCAGCTCCAGATGCACACAGGCCAAATTAAAACAGCCCACATTCCATGTCATAGTTGCTCAGTTTGAGTTGTCTGCTGATTCAAGTTGCAAAAGTAAGGCATTTCCTGACATATGCATGCAATTAAGAGAAGTCAATAGTTCTCCGTTTGTGAAACACAAAGTATTACGAAGGTTGTTTTAGGCCGGGTATCAACATTTACAAATGGGAGCTGTGCCAAACATGTTAATTGTGTAAGATGTGCACTGTTGGGCAGATGTTTCTTGCCGTGTCAGTGACAGACCCATCATCCTTGTGAGGCACAGCTCACATCACTTACATCCGGGTTCTGAAAGGATTAGCTAGTGTTAGTAAAGTCCCTCGACCATCCCCTATCAGGATGGTCTCAGGACTCTCCACTTCTTTCCGGAAAGAAGGCCCAATCGCTGCCACCCACCACCACCTTTCTTCGCCTCGCCAAGCTCATCCTCTCTTTAAAAGAAAAAATCTCCTTTATCTCCTCTCACTTTCTTCAGATCAAAGGCGTGGCCAAGGGTACCCGCATGGGCCCCAGCTATGCCGGTCTCTTTGTGGAGTACATGGAACATTCCTTGTTCCAGTCCTACTTTGGCCGCCACTCGCAACTCTTTCTCCACTACGTCGATGACATCATCATTGTTGGCTCCCCCTCTTGTTCAGAATTGGAAAGATGCATCAATTTTGGTTCCAATTTCCACCCCATTCTCACCTTCACCTGGCCCATCTGACTCCTCCTTTCCTCAACATATGTTTCCATTTCTGAGGATAAGCTGGTCACGAAAATCCACTACAAACTCACTGACTCGCAAAATTACCCCAACTATACATCTTCACACCCTTTCTTCAAGGACTCCTTCCCATTCTCACAGTTTCTCCGTCTTTGTCATATCTGTTCAGATGATGCCAACTTTCACAGGGGAGCCTCCGAAATATGCATTTCTTTTCCTGAAACAAGGATTCCCCACCACCATGGTTCCCCCACAGCCGTGTCCGACCCCTCCCCTATACTTCTGTCCTCTCCCATTCTCCTTCCACGCACAATAACCATAGGGTCACCCTGGTCCTCACTTCCAACCCCACCAGCATCCACATCCAAAGGATCATTAGGTATCATTTCTGCCACCTCCAACAGAACGCCACAACCAGACACATATTTCCCCCTCCTCCCTCATCAACTTTCTGCAAGGACCATTCTCTCCAGGACAGTCTGGTCCACTCCTCCTCCACTTCCAACACCTCCCCAAAACACCTTCCCATGCAAACATGGAAGGTACAACACCTGCCCAGTTACTTCCTTTCTCTTCACTATCCAAAACCTGAGACATACCTTCCAGATGAAGCAGCAATTTACCTGCACTTCACTCAATTCAGTCTACTGCAGCTGCTGCTCACAATGTAGTCTCCTCTACATTGGAAGAAACCCAAACTGGGGGACCACTTTGCAGAGCACCCAAGTTTTGTCCATAAAAAGGACCCTGAGCTTCCAGTTGCATGCCACTTCAACATACCATGGTGTTCCCTAGCCAACATCTCTGTCTGAGGCTTGTTGAAGTGCTCCAGCGAAGCTCAGTTCAAGTTGGAAGAACAGCATCTCATTTTCTGATTGGGAAACCTTCAACCTTCAGGATTCAATATCAAGTTCAATAATTCTAGTGTGAGAGCACCCCACACACCAAGTCTTGTCATTACATTGACTCCTACACTAACAACCCATTATCAGGAACTAATGGTCACCAGGGTGGCCATTACCCATTTGTTTGCCCATCTGCTGTTCTCTCTCTCGGCTCCATCCCCATCGATCATTTACCCTTTCCTCCTCTCCATGTTCAGCATACATACCAACGTTTTCCTAGCTATGATAATTTCTGGAGAAGGTTCACTGGGCCTGAAAAAATTAACTCTACTTCTTTTCCACATATGCTGCTAGACCTGCTGAGTTTCACCAGCAATATCTGTTTTTGTTTCAGATTTCCATCATTGCAGTACTTTGTTTTTTTTTTAAGTATTGTTTACATGTCTACAATTCCACTTTGCCCTGAAGCCAGCGCTGCAAACAAATTACTGCATTTGGATTACTCCCAAACGAACAATCCCCTGGAACAATAGATCAGAACACTAAAGGCAGAGTCAGCCAGACACCAATCAAGGAACTTTGAGGAAGTGTCTTATCAGACATGAAACACAAACTTTATTTCTCTCAGTTCCTCCTGCATTTATTATTTTTAAGCAAGGACAGTTTCAACGCCTGCTGTGGAAACACATTGCTCTCACCTCCATTGGAAATCTGACCCAAGCCACACAACATACAGATAGGACTATCACCTGGCAAAGCCTGGTTCAGAGGCACAGATCCTCAGGTAAGGGTAGTTTTGCTTCTGGAGTGGAGGCGCCGGGGGGATTAGGGTGATGTGTGATATTTTTGAGAGATGTGGGAATGAAGAGGAGATTACAGGTGGCAAGCAGGGGGAGAAAAGGGGGTGACTCATGGCAGTCAGGGGAGAGGCAGAGGCGGTACTTGCAATCTCAGGTTTTGCACCATAGAAAGGTACCTTTCAGTCATCATGATGCCTGTGACGGCTCTCAGGAAAACCAGCTTAGCACATCTTAAAACAGTGCGTTTCTAATTTCTTCAGAAATCCACAAGTGAATCTGTTCCTGCCACACAGTGCATATGCTAAATCTTCACTGTGTAAAACGCCTTGTCCTTCAGTCCTTTATCATTAACCTGTGTCTCCTGCTTTCCCAACCACCTGCTAATTAGAACAGGATTTCTCTGCCTACACCCCTCATGAATTTGGTCACGTTACAAACTATTCGCATTAGAGAAGACAAGGGTGAGCAAAAATCCCAGCTTCTGCAAAACAAAAACAGGAATTGCTGAAGAAACTCAGGTCTGACATCTACGTAGAGATAAGAGTTGAAGTCCAGTATGACTCTGCAGAACCTTTTGTAGTTCATGCACAACACTCAGAAACACAGTCATACAGCACGGAAACAGACCACTCAGATCCGATCTCAAAGCTCTGCAAGCACTCACAATTTAGATAATATGCTTCCTTTTTATCCTTTGAGCCAAGATTGGACAATTTCCTACTTGATACTAAATTTGCCAGATCTTCACCCACTCACTTAACCTATTGATATCCCTCTAACTCCCTTACGTCCTTTTCACAACTCCTTTTCTGATCTACCTGTAGGCCATCAGCAAGTTTAGCAACCATGCTGTCTGTTCCTTCATCCAAATCATTCATAGAAATTGTAAAAAGTGCAGGCCCCAGCACAGCCCCTGTGCCGTACCACTCATTCTATGCTGCCAACTATAAAATGATCCATTTATCTCCACTGTTTTCTGATAGCCAGGCAATCTCCTATCTGTATATTACCTCTGACACCATGTGCTTTTTATTTTCTGCAATAACCTTTAATATGGAATCTTATCAAATGTCTTCTGGAAATCCAAGTACACTACATTCAGCTTCTCTTTCTCTATCGCTAGTGTTACTTCCTCAAAGAACTCCAATAAAATGATTAGAAAGGATTTCTCTTTCTCAAAACCACATTGATTCTGTCTGAATTTCCTAAATATCTTTAATAATCATCCCTATGATAAATGTTAAGTCAAATGGCCTGTTTTTTGTTCCTGCCATTTTTTGTTTTAAATAAAATTACTTTCACTATTTTCCAATCCAGTAGAAACTTTCTGAATTACAGAGCTATGGGAAATTAAAACCAATGGATAACTATTAGTCATTTTGAAAGACATTTAGATGAAGCCCTGCAGGGTCCAGGGATTGTCAGCCCACAGTTCCAACAATTTGCTCAATAGTACTTCCCTGGTGATTCTAATTTTTCTAAGTTGGTCTCTGCCTTCCATTTTCTGATTGAAAGCTATTTCTAAGATGGCCCTTACATCTTCAATGGTGATGACACACGCTTTCTTCCTGTTTTTATTATTGCCTTATTCTCTCAGGACTCTATTCCTGCAATCATTTTGCAATTGAACCCTTTGATTTATATTGTTCCGCCTTCTTTTCCCTGCCAAAGTGTATCACTTCATGTCTAACTGCTCTGCATCTCACTTGTCACAACCTAAACAAAATTTACGGGATGTAGGCATCACCAGCTTGACCAGCATTTATTGTCCATACCTAGTTGAGGTAGTGGTGAGCTGCCTACTTGAAAACCTAAAGTCCATTTTGTGGAGGTACATCCACACTCGTGAAAGGATGGGACTTCCACAATTCTGATTGAGCAACACTGAAGGAACGGCAATATATGTCCAAGTCAGTATGGCAAGTGGCTTGGAGGGAAGCTTGCAGGGGTGGTGTTCCCATGCATCAGCTACGCGTGTCATTCTAGATGGAAGTGGTCATGAGTTCAGAAAGTGCTAAGGAACTTTGGTGAATTTCTGCAGTGTAGCTTACAGATAGTACACACTGCTGCTACTGAGCATTGGTACTGGAGGGAGTGGCTGTTTGTGCGAGCTACCTTGTTCCGGTTAGTGTCAAGCTTGAATGTTCTTGGAGCTGCATTCGTCCAGGCAAATAGGGAATATTCCATCACACTCCCGACTTGTGCCTTTTAGATGGTGGACAGGCTTTGGGGAGTCAGGAGGTGAGTTACTCACTGCAGAACTCCTCACCCCTGACCTGCTCTTGTAGCCACTGCATTTATGTGGTGAGTCCACTTCAGTTTCTGTTCAATGGTGACCCAAAGACGTTAATTCAGGTTTCAGGGACGGTTACATCATTGAATGGCAATTGTTCAATTCTTTCTTGTTGGGGATGGTAATTGAATAGCACAATTGTTACTTGTCACTCATCTGTCAGAAATGATATGTCGCTAAAGGTAAGCATTTGGATGCACCAGGCAGTAAAGGCGGCAAATGGTATGTTGGACTTAGTGAGAGAGGATTTGATGCACATTGGGTCAATGCAGCCTTTTTTGTCAAGAGCAATCATCATTCTCACCTCACCCCGTCTCCCCATTTCACCAGCCTGCCCACATCTTGAAGGCTATCTTGCAAATTTCAAAATTTGCGCAAATGCACGCTCTTGTGCCAATGAAACACTGATGTGCAACCACGTTCATCGTCACTGTTTTCCGATCAGCCGACTAACTTTACCCTCTAGTATTCCAGCATTTATTCCGCGGTGCTTTACTGAATGCCATTGACATATCTCCAGCATCGTCCCCGCCTTCAAAATTTCAAGCAAGTTAGTCAAACAAAGTCTGCCTTCACAATTCCCTGAAGATTTTCCCTTATAAATGCACACTGGTCCGAACAATTGTTAACTGGGGCCCGGTGCTAAACCATCTCCCCCCCCGCCGCCCCATATTCCTCCCGGGCCTCAGTCATTCACCCCACTCCCTGGTGCTCCCCTCTCTCCTTCCCCCATGCACTGGAACTTGCCCTCCCAGTACACTCACCACGACCTCCTCCCCTAGAATTCAGCTCTTCCCCTACCCCTCTCACCATCTTACCCTCCCACTATACCCCGCCCCCCATATTCTGCAAACACGGTCCTTCCCCCCTCACTCACCTCTCCACCGCAGCCTCCCTCCGGTCTCGGTCGATTTCCACCCTCTCACTGCGCATGCCCCGCGACTCAAGACGTCATCGACCACCGCGCCGCACGACGTCGTTGAACGCCCCGCTCCAGACTGCGCATGCCTGCACCGCGCGGCCGGCGCGTGCGCCCTGACGCCGGTTTCGCACCCCAGCTCCACCTCCCAGGATCCCCAGCGCGGCCACAGTAAGATGGCGGCGCTCCGCTGAGCCGTGGGGCCCAGCCTCGGGCCTGAGGGGTCGATTTACCGTGAGTAATTCTAGCCCCTCTCCCAACCTTCGGGACTACCCTCCAACCAGCACAAACCCGTTCCCCACCCCCAAACCCGCTCACGGCAATCACAACACCCCCTTCCCCCACACCGGTTGTTTCCCCTCAACGTCCTCCCATCCTATCAACCTTCCCCCCCCCGCCCCCAACCCCCACTCCAACCCCCAACCTTTCTGTGTTTCCCATTCCTTCCCACCTCCCCATCTTCTTCTCCCCCACACCTCCCCATCTTCTCACTCCCCCCCCACACCTCCCCATCTTCTCACTCCCCCCCCCACACCTCCCCATCTTCTCACTTCCCCATCTTCTTCCCGCTCCCCCCCACCCCATTTCACCTCCACCCCATCACCTCACCTCCCCACGGATTTTTTTGAGGAGAAATGAGATTTGCTAGTTTTGAAGTGAGGGAGACAGCACCTACAGGGAGAAATCTGTTTATAATTTTGGCACACATGGGCCTGAAAGCAAAGATGGTAAGCGTTGGTTGCAACTGGACCAGTTGGCCGGGGTGAGTTTCCTGGATAGGTATGAGGAGAGGTTGGAGAGAAGCTGGAGAAAGATGCATGTTGAAAGTGAATACAGGAAAGAGTGTCCAAGGATGTTTAAACTGAAACACTAGAGGTAGGTTGAGTTTTTTGTGTTTGATTTATTCTTGCCACATATACCTTGGTACAGTGAAAAGTTTTGTTTTGGCTGCATTTCAGGCAGATCATATACAAAGTGCATTAGGGTAATAGAACAGAGCGAATAATACAAAATTAAGGCTGCAAAAAAGGTACACAAAGAGCAAGATCAACATTTTAAATATAAAATTTGAGAGATCCATTCAGAAGTCTAATAACGGTGGCAAAAAAGCTGTTGTTGAATCTGTTAGTACATGTGTTTAAGCTTTTGTATCTTCTCCCTGACAGAAGAGGTTGGAAGAAATTATAACCTGGGTGGGAGGGGTCTTTGATTATGTTGGCTGCCTTTCCAAGGCAGCAAGAAGTGTAGATGGAGTCAATGCATGGAAGTTTGGCTTGCGTGATGGATTGGGCTGTGTTCATAAATCTGTGCAGTTCCTTAATGGCTCTGGGCAGAGCAGTTGCCATACTATCTGGTTAGACTGCTTTCTGTGTTGGATGGTCATGATCTAAATGACAAAGGTATGCATGGGCCTCTTTCTCTTGTTGAGAGTGAGGATGTTGGAGAAATGCATTAAGTTGGTTGGCAGTATGGAAAGGAAAACATGGAGTGCTTTTGCATTCCAGGTTGATTCTGTAAACCCACAAACCTGTTTCTTTGAAGTGAAATATATAAATGGTCCTCAATTATGGTTTCACAATAAAATCTGATTTTTTTTAACCACATGTTGTCCAATGAAAAACATCTGAAGTGCATGACTAGCCCTAACTTTCAAGCTAGCTAAATCCAAGTCAATTTGTGACCTTATGGATGCAAATATGCGCTCTGGTGATTGGTAGAGAGGTAAAGAGGGTCCTTGGAGACATTCTTGAACAGGTCAGCCAATCAATCATAAGATCCCAGAAATAGGAGCAGTAGTTTGCAGTTCAAAGTATCAAGGCTCCTCCAACATTGAGAAAGAGCGTGGCTTGAATTTTTTTTATATTCAATCAATGGATGTGGGCTTTGGCTTGTCCAGCATTTATTGCCCTTGAAAAAGCAATAGTAAAGTGCCTTGAACCTCTGCAGTCCTTGGTGGTGTAGATACACCCACAGTGTTGTTAGGGAGGGAGTTCTGGGATTTTAACCTAGTGACCATGAAGGAAGAAATTTCATACTAAACTATGATGTGGTTTAGAGGGGAACTTGCAGATTGTGGTGTTCCCCTGCATCTGCTGCACTTGGCCTTCTCGTTGGTAGAGGTCATGGATTTGGAAGGTGCTGATGAAGGAGTCTTGGTGAGTTCCTGCACTGCATCTTTCCGATGATACACACTGCTGCCAATGTGAGAGGGAGTGAATGTTGAAGTTGCTGGATGGGGTGCCACTAGGTGGACTGCTTTGTCTTTGTTGTTGAGTGTCAAACAAGCATAACAATCTTCCTTTGCCCTCAGGGTATGATCCAACCAGCAGAGAGTTGGGTCTAGGCCCGAAACGTCAAGCTTTCCTGCTCCTATGATGCTGCTTGGCCTGCTGTGTTCATCCAGCCCCACACCTTGTTATCTCGGATTCTCCAGCATCTGCAGTACCTTTTATCTCTTTCTCTCAGTTCCTGTTGATTCCAGTTTTGCTTGGGCTCCTTGATGCTATGTATGATGCTGGGGATCTCAGGTGGAAGTTGAGATGGATCATCTACTCAGCATTTCCAGCTGATGATTGGTGCAAGTGCTTCAAACTCTGACTTTATGACGGAGTGAAGGGCATTAATGAGGCAGCTGAAGATGGTAAGGCTGTGGATACTACCCCGAAGAGCTCCTGCACTGGAGCCGGGATGACTGACCTCAAACAAGCATAACAATCTTCCTTTGCCCTCAGGGTATGATCCAACCAGCAGAGAGTTTCTCTCAGTTCCTGTTGATTCCAGTTTTGCTTGGGCTCCTTGATGCTATGTATGATGCTGGGGATCTCAGGTGGAAGTTGAGATGGATCATCAACTCAGCATTTCCAGCTGATGATTGGTGCAAATGCTTCAGCCTTATCTTTTGCACTCGTGCTGGGCTCTTCCATTATTGAGGATGGGAATATTTATGGAGCTGTCTCCTCAAGTTGTTATTGAATATTCCAGTACCCCTCAGCTGCGTGTAATAGGAGTGTGGAGGTTAGATTGGCACCATTGGTTACTGCATTGAAGTTGTAGATTTGCTGGCCGAGCCGGTGTGTTTGGTTGCGGACATTTTGTCACCCTGCTAGGTAACGTCATCAGTGCGCCTCTGGTGGAGCGTTGGTATTCTGTCCAGCTTGATATTTATATGCTTTGGTTTACTGGATGGTTGGCATTATTTCCGGTTCTGTTTTTCAATGGTTTGTATATCGGGTCCAGTTAAATGTGTTTGTTGATGGAGTTCTGGTTGGAATGCCAGGCCTCCAGGAATTCTCTGGCTTGCGCTATTATGGATGCATTGTCCCAGTCCAATTAGTGTCCTTCGTTGTCTGTGTGTACTGAGACCAGTGAAAATTGGTCATGTCTCTTGGTGGCGAGTTGGTGTTCGTGTATCCTTATAGTCAGTTTTCTTCCAGTTTGGCCTATGTAATGTTTTTCACAGTCCTCGCATGGTATTTTTTATATTATATTAGTTTTATTGGTTGTGGGTATGAGATCATTTACATTCGTCAGTAGCTGTTGCAGGGCGGCCGTCATTCCACGTGCCTTCCAAATTACTGGCTGTGCTCGTGTGCTGACTTTGTGGTTCATGAACTGGGACACCTGGTCCCTCTGTTCTGTAGCATTCAGCAGTAAGACTAGAAGAAATATGACAGGAGTAGGCTATTCGGTCTGTTGAGCTTCTCCACCATTGAATAGGATCCTCGTCCCTGTGTGTCTGCCCATTGAAGTAATATTCTTCTCTGTTTTTCCTGCTAAAGTACATACCCTTACATTTTCCCCCATTATATGACTGGCAGTTTTTTTTGCTGGCTCATTGAACCTGTTCCTTTGAAGACTCTGTCCTCCCCCACGTGTGCTTTCCTGCGTATTTTTGTAACATTGGCTACAAATTTGGCCACATATTATTTGTCATTTCATCATGGTTGTATTATGCACTGATTGCTGTCACACTCCACTAATTATAATTTGACCATTTTTCCAGACTGTCCATTCCTTATTAGCCAGTCCACAGTATGTCACCCCCAAAACTCTGTCCTCTCAACTGTGCAGTTACCTTTTATTTTGTGGCAGCTTATTGGATACCTTTTTAAAACCCAAATACACTGCATCTACAGGTTCATCTTTATCCACCTGCTTACATCTTCAAAGAAATTTAACAAATTTGTCAAACATTGTGGGGTATGGTGTCTCAATAGTTAGTACTGCTGCCTCAGCACCAGGGACTGAGGTTCGATTCTAGTCTTGGATGACTGTGCATATTGGAGTTTGCACGTTCTCTCTGAATCTGTGGGAGTTTCTGCCAGGATCTCTAGTTTCCTTCCATAGTTCAAAGATATGCAAGTTATGTGGATTCGCCATGCTAAATTACCTCATAATGTGCAGGCTAGGTGGATTAGCCATTGGAAATGTGAGATTACGGGGACAGGGTGGGGGAATGGGTCTGGGTGGGATGTTCTTTGGTGCAGATTCGATGGGCCAAATGGCCCCTTTCCATACTTTAGGAATTCTAGAATTCTATAAACATTATTTTCCTTTCACAAAAACATTTTTTATAGCCAATGCATCTTCCTCCATTTTCAGCTCATAGCTCACTCATTTAACTATCCATATCTTTTAGCAATCTTGTTGAGTCCTCCTCAGTACTTGTATTTTCAACTAGCTTTATATTGCTTGCTCTTCATCCTGTCATTAATCTAGATTGTAAATAACTGAGATTTTTTTCAATTTCCTTCTAGTACTTCCTCAGTGGATTCTAGCATTTCCCCAGTGACAGATGTTACACTACCTGACCTATATTTTCCGGCTTTCCATCTCCCTCCTTTCTAGAAAAGTGATGTTATGTTTGTGATTTCCAAGATGATGGGACTTTCCAGAATCTAGGAAATTTTAGACGTTCACACCTTATACATCCGTTATCTCTACATTCACTTCTTTTAACACCATAGGATGCAAACCATAGGTCCAGCAGACTTATCAGCGTTTAGTCACATTTTTTTGGTACTTTTCTTCCAGTGTTGATTATTTTAAGTTCCTCCCTCCCTTTGATCCCCTGCCTTTCTACAAATTTCCAGATGTTTTTAGTGTCTTCCATTGTGAAGACAGTTCAAAGTCGCCACCATTTTCAAGTTTTCCTTCACTAATTCATCAGTTTTGCTGCTAACTGGCTTGAGCTACTGTCTTCTCTTTTCTGTTCTTATAGAAGTTCTTAGTATTTTTGCTGGTTTTCTCTTAGTCCAATTTCTCCCTTTTGTTTTTATTTCCAATTATCCTTTGGTTTATAGATAAATTACCCAATCTCTGGGTCATCGGTAATCTTTGCAGTTTTGCACTTTTTAAAATTTCAGATTGACACCATCCTTAAATTCTTTAGTTAGCCACGGATGGCGTAAACTTCTTGTAGTGTCTTTCTCAGTGGAATATGATATTGAGATTTACAAAATATCACATTAAATGTCTGCTACTACTTGTCCGATGTCTTACCTTTTAACTTATTTTTCCAGTCCTCTTTCGTCAACTCTGTCTTCCTTGAATTTAAAGACGCAATTTTCCAATCCACATTTCTTGCCCTGAACTGAATGTTGAAATTCTGCCATTTTCTTATGCGTTTTATCTTGAAGATCCTTTACTATGAAGTCAATAATTGTCCTATCCCATTGCACATTAGAGAGTGTAAACACCTGCGCTCAGTTCGCAACAAACAACTGCACCTCCCAGTCGCGAACCATTTCAACTCCCCCTCCCATTCCTCAGATGACATGTCCATCCT
>JAHRHZ010000133.1:3448534-3485616 GCA_024137785.1 Ginglymostoma cirratum
GGCCCGAAACGTCGAGTTTTCCTGCTCCTATGATGCTGCTTGACCTGCTGTGTTCATCCAGCCCCATGCTTGTTAACCCAATCCCTTGTTGGTTCCAGAACTTTTTGATAAGAAACTGTACCAAACAGGCGCACACGCGCACACACACATGCAGGTGCACACACAAACACAGACATACAGCTTTCATGTACAGAGGCTACAATAACATTGAACCTGTTGGGCATTTGAAGGAATGATGCTCCTCCATTTCTACTTTCTGGATCTCCATACCTGTCTCTGTCATGACCACATCTTCCTGTCCCACACCTCAGACCAAATGTGAAGCCTCCAGCCTAATGGTTCTGATTGCTTCCTTGTCTGAAGAGACTGAACGATATTTACCCAATCCTAATATACTAGTCTCCTTCTCATCATCTCCAAGCCAAAATTCCTCAAGTTGCAAACTCTTACCACAGATGCCATGATTCACACAAGTATCCACAGCACCCATATTTTGCAATTGCAACCCCTATTACTCTTAACTCCAATGAGCTGCCTAACCTATTCAATGTTTCCACATTTGGCATCCCCTTCACGCCAGATATTGACCTAGTGAACCTTCTCTGAACTGTTTCCAATGCAAGTGCATCTCTCTCTATATAAAGAACCTGAAGCCATACACAGTATACCAGGTGTTGTTTCACCAAAGTTTCCACGATTGCCCGTATCCCTCAGTACTGCGGTATTCTGCATTCTCTCTCCATTCAGATAATATTCTGCTACAATCGAAAACCTCTTACTTTCCCAAATTTCACTTCATCTGCCAATTTTTAGCCCATTTGCTTAGCCTATGTGTATTCCTTGATTTTTTTTTTGTATCCTCCCAGAACACAATTTCCTACCTATCTTTGTACTGTTAGCAAATTTACCTCCAAATGAGGCGAGACACATTGTCCTTGAATTAGGCCAACACTTTAAAGGTTTTCTAGTACTTGTGAGCTTGATTTTATTCATTTGTACATAAGGACTTCACTTTATGCATAGTTCTTTTACTTGTTTACAGTTCCCTTTATTGCTCCTCTTTTTCCAATTTAACAAGGGATTTATTAAATAGGTAAAAAGGAATATATAAGTGGGTAGTTGGAATGGGAGAGAAATTGAATGTGGTTTGAATTTCACTTGAAGAGCTGAAAATGATTAGAATGACCTCTCCTTGTGCAGTCAAATTTATGGCATTGAAGCATTAAGAATGAAAAACTGACAGAGGAACAGTAAAAAAGTAAACCAGATCTCTTTAGGAGTCTGTGTGAGAGCCCACCTGGTGATACAATAAGACTTCACTGAGTTGCTTTCCATTTACTGCTGTCACTTACTGCATTGGCTTCTGCTTGGAATCAGGCATCCAATGGTATGTAGAGTCTATCCGCCAAAATCAGTGGCACTACTGTGTGGCGAAAAGAGGTATAAGAAATAAAGATAAGCACATAAAGGGTTGGAACTCTTCAACTGTGTCATGGTTGCAGGTTATCTGGATGAAGTAACAGGATATAGTGGTGCAGGTAGGCATAGGTTGTGATATTGATAACTTTGGCTTCATTGGATTTCACCTGCATGACAGTTGGTTTTATGATGACATTGTGAAACTTGCAATGTGCTGCCTATTCAGACAGAAAGGAATTAGTGAATGATCATCTTAATGGGACAGGCTGTGCTCCTGCTGAATCATTGTCCATGACAATTGCAGTATTCTTTTGGGGATTGCACAGAATTCATCGCAGTGATGAGTAGCCTACGATTAGGTTATGTTTTCATTATTAGTTCTGTTATTATGGAAGAAATAGCAGGGTTGCATGGTGGTTCATTGGTTAACACTGCTGCCTCACGGCGCCAGGGACCCGGGTTCAATTCCACCCTCA
The DNA here is from genome assembly GCA_024137785.1 of Ginglymostoma cirratum. NCBI lineage: Eukaryota > Metazoa > Chordata > Chondrichthyes > Orectolobiformes > Ginglymostomatidae > Ginglymostoma > Ginglymostoma cirratum. Next base: position 3,450,430 of record JAHRHZ010000133.1, read on the forward strand.
AGTGACTGTCTGTGTGGAGTTTGCACATTCTCCCAGTGTCTGCGTGGGCTTCCTCCAGGTGCTGAGGTTTCTTGAGGTTCAAAGATGTACAGGTTAGGTGGATTGGTCATCCTGAATTGCCTATGGTGTCCAGGGGTGTTACGTTAGGTGGATTAGACATTGGAAGTACAGAGTTACAGGAAAAGAGTAGAGGGGTGGGTCTGGGTGAGATGCTCCGGAGGGGCGGTGTGGACTCGACAGGCTGATTGGCCTGTTTCCACAATGTAGGGATTCTCAAAAGTAAAAGTAAGGCAATCAAACAGAGTCAGCGTCATTTTCTGAAAGGGGAAATGTGTTTGACAAATTTGCTAGCTCTCCTTAAGGATATAACAAGCAAAATAATAAATAGGAGCTAGTAGATGTAGTCTATATGGATTTCTGAAAACATTCATTCATGTGCCCCATAAAAGGTTATTGCACAAGTTAGGAACTCATTGTATTAGGGGTAGTGTATCAACATTGACTGAGGATTGGTTAACACACAACGCAGAGATTAAAGAGTCTTTTTTCAAGTTGGTAAAATATAACCAGTGAAGTGCCATAAGGATCAGTCTTAGGGCCTCAATTATTTACTATTTATATTACTGACTTGGAGGAGGGTGCAGAATGTAATGTATCCAAATTTGCTGATGATACAAAAATAGATGGGAGGACATGCTGTAATGACATAAGGAATCTGTGAGGGATATAGATAGTTTGAGTGAGTGGGCAAGTGGAATACTGAGTTTAGTGTAAGAAAGTGAGAGGTCATGGTAGGAAGTATCAAAGGGTAGACTGTCCAAGCAGAGACAGCAGCAGCAACAGAATGAAGGAGAGCGACCCTCAGGGTGAACAGCAGCAGCAGGATAAATATCTGAGGAGCAAAGTCAATCAGAGCGAACCTGAGGGTGAATGTAGGGGCGGAGCTCTGCAAGTGGCACCACGACTCAGTGACCTAGGCTTGGCTGCTGAGGAACCGGGTTTGCAGACTGAATAGTTTCTGGACAGAGATCCATACTTTTTGGAGTTGTGGTCTGCCAGGAACAGACAACGGAGGTTCCTGGATTATTCTTTGTAGTTGATTTAGTCAATAAGGTTCAAAATGGCAGGAGATCTCGGCCCGCTGGAATGCTGCTCCTGCGATACGTGGGAAATCAGGGACACTTCCAATCTCTATGGTGACTACATATGCAGGAAGTGCAGCTCCTGATTTGCTGCATGGAGTGCCCAGAGCTGCGGATGGACTTACTATGGAGCGTCCGTGAGGCTGAGAATGATGTGGATAGCATGGTTAAGGAGCTGATCAGACCACCAGTAAGGACTATATAGACAAGAATTGGGTGACCACGGGAAGATAAGTAAGTGTGGTCAGGAAGTACAGGAGTCCACTGTGGCTATTCCCTCCTCAAACAGGTGTGCTGTTTGGATAATCTGGGAGGGGTAGCCTCGGGGAAAATAGCAGCAGCCAGATCAGTAGCACCCCGACTCGCTGTGTACAATAGGGAGGGTCAAAGTGTAGGCGAACAGCAGTGATAAAGGGCTCATAGTCAGGGCCACAGTCTTTGTGGCCGCAAGTCAGGCTGGTCTGTTGCCTCCCTAGTGCCAGGGTCAAGGCTGTCTCTGAGTGCACAGGGTATTCTGAAAGGGGAGAGTGAGCGGTCAGGGGTTGTGGTCCACAATGGCATTAAGGAGATAGGTAGAAAGAGAGGTGAGGTCCCACAAATGGACTTAGGTAGGAAGTTGAAAGGCCAGACCTATTGGGTTGTAATCTCTGAATCATGTCCTGTTCCACGTGCCAGTGAGGTTAGAAAGAAGAAGATAGTACAGTTGAATATGTGGATAAAGAGCTGGTGTAGGAAGGAGGGCTTCAGGTACGTGGATCATTGGAATGTCTTCTGGGGCAGTTGGGACCTGTGCAAGCAGGATGTGTAGCATCTGAACTGGAGGTAACCAGTGTTCTGGCAGGAAGGTTTGCTAGTACCACTCATGAAGGTTTAAATTAGTGTGGCAGGGGGCGGGAGCCAGACAGGGAGCAAGGACCGAGGAGGAGTCTGAGACTAAAGCTCGTAAGGCTAAGAGGAATAACAGGCAGGGAGAGGTTACTGAACATGGAGGACTGGCAATATGAAGTATACTTGTTTTAATGGAACAAGAATGACAGGTAAAGCAGATGAGCTATAACTATTGTGTAGCTGTTACAGAAATGTGGTTGGGCAAGGAACAAGACTGGCAGCTTAACAGGATTTAGCCATGAAAGAGAGGGATATGGAGGAGTTGCAGTGTCGACGATGGAGAATATCATAGCTATACTAAAGGAGGGCTCATCCAACAAGGGTTTATTGGTAGAGCTCAGGAATGGGAAGGGAGCAGTCATTTTGATGGGGTTATATACAGATCTTGCAACAGCAATAGGAGATAGATATGTGGACAGATTATGGAAAAATGTTAAAACAATAGGGTTGTTGTGGTGGGTGATTTTAACTTCCCCTATATTGATTAGGACTCCGTTAGTGCCAGGAGCTTGGATCAGGAGGAATTTGTTAGATGTGTCCAGGATGGTTGATTGAAACAATGTGTAAATAATCCAACTAGGGAAGGGACTATACTACACCTGATACTGGGGAATGAACCTGACCATTGATCGAAGTTTCAGTGGGGGAGCATTTCAGGAGCAGTAACCATAATTCTGTAAGTTTTAAGTTAATTATGGACAAGGATGAGAGTAGTCCTCCAGTCAGAATACTAATTTGTGGGTGAGGGGGGGGGTAAATCTAGATCTGGCATGTTGCAATCTTTTAAAGACCAGTGGATAAGAGTTCGGTCCCAGCATGCTCCTGTGAAAATGGATAAGGATGGCAAGATTCAGGAGCCTTGGATGGCAAGGGAAATTAAGAGGTTAGTCAAAACGAGGAAAGAGACGTATGTAAGGTTTAGGAAACTGAATACAGAAAGAGCCCTCAAAGAATGCAAAGATAGCAGGAAAGAACGCAAGCAAGGAATTAGAAGAGCTAAAAGAGGCCATGACACATCTTTGGCCAATCCCAAGGCATTTCATACATAAGGAGCAAAAGGGTAGCTAGGGAAAAGATGACCCACTCAAGGGCAAAGGACGGAATTTATGCATGGAGCTGGAGGAACTGGGTGAGGCCTTCAGCGAATACTTTGCATTAGTATTCACGAAGGAGAAGGACATGGTGAGTCTGGGGATGAGTATGTTGATATTCATATCAATATAAAAAAGCAGGAGATATTGGGTGTTTTAAAAAGCATGAAGGAGGACAGGGACCCAGCACCTGATGGGATCTATCCCAGAATGCTGAGGGAAGCCGGTAAGGAAATTGTTGGGCCATGAATGAAATCTTTGTATCCTCTCTAATCACAGGAGAATAGCCAGTGTCCTTCCTTTTTTTAGGAAGGGCACAGGGGTAATCCAGGAAATTACAGCCAGTGAACCTTACGTCAATGCTAGAGAAATTATTGGAGAAGATTCTTAGAGACAGGATTTACCCACATTAGAAAAATATGGATTTATTAGCAATAAATCGCATGGCTTTTTGCAGGGAAGGTTGTGAAACTTGATTGACTTTTTTGAGGAAGTGACAAGGAGGGTTGATAATGGCAGGGAAGTAGATGTTGTCTACATGGAGTTTAGCGAGATCTATGACAAGATCCCTGATGGCAGGCTGATACAAATGGTACAGTCACATGGGATCTGTGGTGCACTAGTAAGATGGATACAGAACTGGCTTACTCATAGAAAACAGAGGGTAGCGGTGGAAGGCTGTTTTTCTGACTGAAGATCTGTGACCAGTGGTGTTCTGAAGGGGTCAGTGCAGGGACCTTTGTTGTTTGTAAATGATGTATGTAAATGATTTGGAGAGAATGTAGGTGGTCTGCTTAGTAAGTTTGCAGATGACAAAATCTGAGGGAGCTGCACATTGTGAAGAGGATTGCCAGAGGATATAGCAGGATATAGATAGGTTGGAGACTTGGGTGGAGAAATGGCAGATGGCGTTTAATCCAGACAAATGTGAGATGATGTGTTTTGGAAGATCTAATGAAGGAAGGAAGTACACAGTAAATGGCAGATCCCCTAGTAGCATCAGCATACAGAAGGATCTAAGTGTACAGGCCCACAGCTCCCTGAAAGTGGTAACACAAGTGAAGAAAGTGGTCAAGAAGGCGACGGTATGCCTGTCTTCATCGGTCAGGTTAGAGAGTATAAAAAATGGCACGTCATGTTGTAGCTGTATAGAGCTTCAGTTCGGTCACATTTGCAATATTGTGTAAAATTCTGGTTGCCACACTACCAGAAGGATGTGGAGACTTTGGAGAGGGTACAGAAACTGTTTACCAAGGTGTTGTCTGGTTTGGAGAGTTATTAGCTATGAAGAGAGATTGGACAAACTTGATTTGTTTTCATTTGAATGTCGAATGTTGAGGGGCAACCCGATAGAACTTTACAAATTTATGTGAGGCATGGATAGATGGATAGTCGGGGTCTTTTTCCCCAGGGTAAAAATGCCAATTACTAGGGGATATAAGTTTAAGGTAAAGGGGATCACTTTAAAAGAAATAGGAGAGGCAGGTTTTTCACAGAACATGTTAAGTGCCTAGAAGTGCTGCTAGAGGGGGTCGCCAAGGCCAATACAATAGCAATGTTTGAGGCATCTTGACAGATGTAAGAATAGGCAGGGAATAGAGGGATATGGACTGTATAGAGCAGAACATAGAACATTACAGCGCAGTACAGGCCCTTCGGCCCTCGATGTTGCGTCGACCTGTGAAACCAATCTGAAGCCCATCTAACCTACACTATTCCATTATCATCCAAATGTTTATCCAACGACCATTTAAATGCCCTTAAAGTTGGCGAGTCTACAACTGCAGGCAAGGCATTCCATGCCCTGACTACTCTCTGAGTAAAGAATCTACCTCTGACATCTGTCCTATATCTATCACCCCTCAATTTAAAGCTATGTCCCCTCGTGCTAGCCATCACCATCCGAGGGAAAAAGGCTCTCACAGTCCACCCTATCCAATCCTCTGATCGTCTTGTATGTCTCTATTAAGTCACCTCTTAACCACCTTCTCTCTAACGAAAACAGCCTCAAGTCCCTCAGCCTTTCCTCATAAGACCTTCCCTCCATACCAGGCAACATCCTGGTAAATCTCCTCTGCACCCTTTCCAATGCTTCCACATCCCTCCTATAATGCGGCGACCAGAACTGCACGCAATACTCCAAGTGCGGCCGCACCAGAGTTTTGTACAGCTGCAACATGACCTCACGGAGCAGAAGTTTTTTTTAGTTTAGAAAGGCATCATGTGTCAGTCTTGTTAGGCCGAAGGACCTGTTCCTTGCTCAACTGTTCTTTGTTCCACGTTAAATGGGGAGAGACACCCAAGAAAGTGGATCTGGGTGCCCTTGTGCATGAAACACAAAACATTAGCATGCAGATGCAGCAAGGAATTAAGGCAAATGGAATTTTACCTTAATTGCTTGAGGGTTGGAGTTTAAAAGTGAGGAAGCCCCATTGGTGAGGCTACACCTGCAATACTCTGTAGTTTTAGTCCCTTTATTTAAGAAAGGATGTACTGAAATTGGAGGTGGTTCAAAAGAGATTCACTAGGCTCATTCCTGGGATGAAGGGATTGCCTTATCAAGAATGACTAAACAGGTTCGGTCTTTATTCATTAGAGTTTAGAAGAATGAGGGGTGATCTTGTCAAAACATCCACCGTTCTGAGGGGGCTTCACAGGGTAGATGTCGAGTAGATGTTTGTACATGCGAGGGAGTCTTGAAACTAAAGGACATGGTTACAGAATAAGGAAATACTCATTTAAAACTGAATGAGAAGACATTTCTTCTCCCAGAATGTAGTGAATGTATGGAAATCTCTATCCCAGCGAGTGGTGGTGGCCGATGAAAGAATCTAAAAAGTGAGTAGATAGATTTCTGGGGATTTGAGGATTATGAGGAATTGATGATGGATGTAAATTAGCCATGATCTTGTTGAATGGGTGTGGGGGAGGGTTGCTGGAAGGCTCAAGATGCTGAATGGCCCACTTATGCTCCTATTTCTTACGTGTGCTGAAGTGCCTCCCTATTTCTTGACTATTGACACACTGCTTGTCAGTATACTCTCACTCACACTTTGCCTATTGACAATAGAATAGTTACAGCAGAGGAGGAAGCTCGTCATCCACCCAGTCTGTGCCATTTAACATGTTAATTTAACATGTTGCATTCTCTTAACCCTTCCCTGTTTATCCGGCAAACATTTTCTCCTCAAGTATGTTTCCATTTTGAAAGCTGCAATTAATTCTGCCTCCATAGACCACTCACTATGTTAACGTTTCTCCTATCACCTTTGGTCCCTTTTCCATCACTGTCCTCTGGTTCTGACCCTCCTGACAATATGAACACGTTCTTCCTACTTACTATCTAGCCCTATCATGATTCTGAACGTCTCTGTCAGATCGCTTCAAGGCCTTCTCTTTAAGCAAAGCCTATCCATCCGCATAGCTATGGCTCTTATCCCTATGACCATGCTTATTAATGTTTTCTTTACCTTCTCTCAAGCCTTTGGATCACTTTAAATGCTTAAAATTAGGCACAAGATTCTAATTGCAAGAAAAAAAGTGATTTGCAAAGTTCATCATAAGTTGTTTTGTTTTGTGCTCTGTGGTCCAACTTCTAAAGTCATGCATCTTGTGCACTTTATCTCTCTCAATCTACCCTGCTATTCTTCAGTGACTTGTGCACACAAACCCCAGATGCTTCTGTTCTGCAACTCCTTTTGAAGTGCGCTGTTTCGTGTGTATTACTTTGGCTTCTCCTGCCAAAAATATGTCACTTCATACTTTTGTGCATTAAATTTCATCTGCCATGTCTCCCCATTTCATCAGTCTATGTTCTCTTGAAGTTTAGCACTATCTTCCTCAGTCTGCAATACTTCCAAGTTTCTCATCTTAAAAATCTTGAAATTATGTGTAATTTATAACATGAAAGTATACCATTCACTATCCTCTGATTTGAAAAACAATTGGAATCGCTACTCAGCCGACTTTGTGTCCGTGTAGCATTTGTCTCTTTTACAATACGGGCAAGCCCATAATGTGGCAACTTTACAGAATAGAGATAGCAAGAACCGCAGATGCTGGAGTCAGAGATATAACACAGTATGGAGCTGGAAGAACACAGCAGGCCGGCCACATCAAAGGAGAAGGAAAGTTGATGTTTCAGGTCAGGAAAATTTTCTGAAGAAGGGTCCTGACCCGAAACGTCAACTTTCCTGCACCTCTGATGCTGCTTGGCCTGCTGCATTCCTCCAGCTCCATATTGTACTATAACTTTACAGAATATGTTTAGAGAAAATGTAACAAATCAAAGACTGGAGACAGCACAAGCGAAGGTATTGGTGTGGGAAATGATAAGCAGATTGTAACAGGAGCAGTTAAAATCAATAACTGAATCAGCAGAGTAGGCTAGAGGTTACCAAGATAATAAAACAGAGGTTGGACAGAATATTAAAATATGTAAAGAATAACTGCAGAATTAATGAGAAGAGAAAAATTAGAAAAATAGAAAGCTAATTAGAAATATGACAGCCATTTCTTTGGATATTTTAAAAATGATAAGATAATAATTGCTGATCCTATAGGAATCAAGTGTAGGGAATTATTAATGAAAATAAGGAGAAGGCAGATGAATTGAACGCAGTTGGCATTGGTCTTCACCATAGAGGATGCAAAGAACATCTCAGAAATAGATGGAAATCAGGAAATGGGACAGAGTGAACAACTCAAGAAAATCAGAACTGCTTTCTCTAGTGATTGTGAGGAGATTATTGGAGCGATAGGCTAACAAGTGCCCGGTTCTGAGGGTCTTTTACCTAGGGTCTCAGAACATATGGTGAATGAGATAGTGCGTCATTGGTTTTAATTTACCAGGTTTCCCTAGATGTGGGAACGGTTCAATTAGATTGGAATATCGTGAATGTAAAAGCTTTACTTGAAAAGGGTGGCAGGTAGAAAGCAGGAAACCACAAAGCAGTTAGCTTAACATGATAATGAACATGTTAGAATTCATGATTAAAGACTCTATAACTGTACACATGGAAAAATTCAAGGTAATCCAGGTGCAGTCAAGATGCTTTTGTTAAAGGGTGGTCGTGTTTAAGTAATTTGTCGGAGTTCTTTGAAGAAGTAGTGTGCTGTGGATAAAGTGGTTCAATGGGTGTGTTATACTTGGATTTGCAAGAAGCATTTGATAAGGTGCCTAATCAATGGTTATTGCAGAAAACAAAAGCTCATGGTGTAGGGGGTAGTATTGGCATGGATAGAAAGTGGCTAGCTGCCAAAGATGGGGGAAAATAAGTTGTGAAGAGGACTACAGAAGTATATACATAGGTTAGGTGAGCGCCCAAAGATCTGGCAAGTGGAATATTCATTGGGAAAATGTGAAATTTTCCATTTTGGTGGAAGAAATAGAAAAGAAGTGTTCTATCTAAATGGTGAGAAAGTGAAGAACTCCGATGCAGAGGTGTCCTAGTGCATGCATCACAGAAGATTAGTATGCAGTTACTATACAGTTAATGTTAAGGAATGTTAATAGAATGTGAAATTTATTGTGAGGAAGTTTGAATACAAAAGTAAGGCAGTCATGCTTTTGGTTTTAAAGAGCTTTGGTGAAACCAGCCTGAAGTACCGTATACTGTAATAGTTTCCTTATTTGAGGAAGAATGAAAATGTATTGAAGGCAGTATTGAGAAGGTTTACTAGACTGATACCTGGAATGAGGAAGGGTTGGATAGGCTTGGCTTACATCCACTGGAATTTAGAAGAACAAGAGGTGACTTGAAATATCAAAGATCCTAAGGGATCCAAACAGGTTACATGTGGAAGGGGTGTTTCCTCTTCTGGGAGATTCTCAAGCTAGGAATCATTCTTTAAAAAAAGATTGCCTATTTAAAACCGTGAAGAGCTTTTTTTCTCCCCCTATGAGGGTTGTAAATCTTTGGAACTGTCTTCCTCAAAGCAGTGAAAGCAGACCCTTTGAAAACTTTTAAAGATATGGAAGTATATTCTTGAGCAAGGGAGTGAAAGCTTATCGTGAGTAGAAAGAAACGAGGAATCATCAGATTAGCCAGGATCTTATTGAATAGTGGAGCAGACTCAATGGGTAGAATGGCCTACTTGTGTTCCTAATTTGTATGTTGACGTTTAGTTAAACATGATTTGTCCTTAATGAATCCTGCAGGCTTTTCAAAATTGTCCGCAAGCGAGTCCTAATTTTGTCCCAGATCACTTCTGAACACTTCCCCAAAACACAGTCATGCACAGAGTTAAACTGCCTGGCCTGCAATCACTGGGTTTATTTTTGGTCTTTTTTGGACAAAACAACATTTACAATTCTCCAGTCCTCTGACACCAGTCCTGTGTCTAAGGAGAATGGGAAGACTGTGGTTAGTACCCCTGCAGTTTCTCAGTATCCACAGATATACCCTATCTTAACCAGAAACAGAAATTGTTGGAAAAGCTCAGCAGGTTTGGCAGCATCTGCAGAGAAAAATCAGAGTTAATGTTTCATGTCCAATGATCTTTCCTTAGAACTGTTTTTATTCTGTCCTTCCTTGATAACATCTCGTTTGAGCACAGTCAGCCTTTCTAATACCTCTTCAATTCTGACCCCATCTTGTATCTCAGCTGCCTCCCCTTTGACTTGACTTGGACAACATCGTCACCCTTGATATTTAGCACCTCAGCCATGCCTTCTGCCTCCATGTATGATTCCCCGTTTGGCCACTAAGCAGCTCCACCACTCGCCTTTTACTATTTATATACCTATTCTAGATATTTTGTGGCAATATGCTGTCACCCAAAACGCGACCATCGATGGACACTGCTTGGTGACTTATTCCCATTCTGATACTAGCTATTGATGTGATGCGTATTGACCTGATGAATAGAACTGATGAAGACAAGTGTAGGTCCCTTATAGTTAGAAACAAGGGAGTTTATAATAGGGAACAAACAAATTGCTGACCAACTAAATACATACTTTGGTTCTTTGTTCACAAAAGGTGTACATAATCTACCAGAAATGTTGGAGAACGCAGGCTTAGCAAGAAGCATGAACTGAAGGAAATCATTATTGCTGGCTGAACTTGATGGGATTGAAGGCTGATAAATCCACAGGTCCTGGTAAGTAGTCAGTGATGAAGATTAAGGAAGTGGACCTAGAAATTGTGGTTACATTTGTGGTCTTCCAAGATTCTTTAGACTCTGGAACAATTCCTACAGGTTAGAGGCTAGTTAATGTAACCCCTCGATTTAACAAGGAGGCAGAGAGAAAATAGGGCATTATAACCCAGTAAGCCTGATGACGGTAGTGGAGAAAATGCATTTAGTCCATTTTAAAATAATTAACAGCTGAGCATTTGGAAAATGGTTGCAGGATTAGACAGTGTCAGCATGGATTTATAGAAGGGAAATTATGCTTGACAAATCTACTAGAATTCTTTGAGGGTGTGACTATTAGAGTTGATCAAGGGAACGAGTGAATGTAGTTAATTTGGACTTTCAGAAGACTTTAGACAAAGGGCCACATAAGAGGCTAATCTTATTATTAAAGCACATGGGATTGGGGTAGTGTATTGGGATGGATAGAAATTGATTGTCAGACAGCGAACAAAAAATAGGAATGAAAAGGTCTTTTTCTGAATCACAGGCAGTGACAAATGGGGTGTCGCAGGGATCAGTGCGAGGATCCCAGCTATTCACAATATACGTTAATGATTTAGATGAGGGAATTGAATGCAATATCTCGGCCTCCAGATGAGACAAAGCAGGGTGGAAGGATGAGCTGTGAGAAGGTCGCAGAAATGCTTCAGTGAATTCGGACAAGCTGGGTTGTAGGTAAATACATGGCAGATAAAGTATACTGTGGGTAAATGTGAGGTTATCCTCTTTGATAGCAAAAACAGCAAGGAGATTTCTGAAGAAGGGTCTAGGCCTGAAACATCAGCCTTCCTGCTCCTCTGATGCTGCTTGGCCTGCTGTGTTCATCCAGCTCTACACCTTGTTATCATTAAGGCAGCTTATTATTTGAACAACTGTAAATCGAGAGAGAACATGTGTAGCCAGACCTGGGTGTCCTTTGTAAACATGCAGGTGCAACAGGCAGTAAAGTAGGCAAGAGGTATGTTGGCCTTCATAGCGAAAGGATTCGAGTACAGGAGCAGGGATGTCTTGCTGCAGTTATACGTTGGTGAGAGTACACTGCTGGAGTATTGTTTGCAGTTTTGGCCTCTTCATCTGAGGAAGGATGTTGTTGCTAACTAGGGAGTGCAGCGAAGGCTTACCAGACTGTTTCCTGGGATTGTGAGAATGACGTATGAGGAGAGGAATATAGTCACTGGAGTTCAGAAGAATGAAGGGGGAAATCACAGAAACCACTAGAATTCTAACAGGACTCGACAGGGTAGGTGCAGGAAGGGTGTTCGCAAACGAGGGGAGTCCAGAACCAGGGGTCACAGTCTAAGGATATGAGCAAAGTATTTAGGATTGAGATGAGAAATTTCTTCATTAATATGTGGTGAGCCTGTAGAATTCTCTGCCACAGAAAGCAGCCGAGGCCAAAACATTACTTATTGAGAAGGAGTTAGGTACAGCACTTGGGAATAGAGGGGATCAAAGAATATGGGGTAAAAGCAGAAACAGGCTTTTGAGTTGGATGATCAGCCGTGATCATAATGAATGGCAGAGTAGGCTTGAAGGGCCAAATGGCTAGTTTCTGCAATTTAAGCGAAGGTAACAAGTAAGACAATTTTATTGTTTCTCTGGAGAGTTCCAAATGATGATGTGTGAGTATATTATAAATCTGCCAGCTTTAGGAATTCCTCTGAACTGGTCCGAAAGCTTTGGTGAACAAAGTATGATAACCATTCATAACTTATGTGGTACTGAAGGAGATTGAGATCCTACAAAGATAGTTTGTGCAATTTAGTGCGAAACATTGCAGAGTGAATTGGTGCTGTATGTAAGTTAGGGGAGATAAATGCCTTGAAGCAGGAATGGTCTGTCACATAAAGTGGGGGGAATTGATGTATGAGGGAACTGTTCAGATTCCTAGGGGATTGGGTCCAGTTCTGGGGCAGAAGCTACCTCTGTGGTTGAAGTGGAGCAGGAGACACAGTGCAGGTTTTAGATTCATCGGTGACTGGAACTTGTGCTGGGGCAGAAATACAGGAGTAGGCCATTCCACTCTCTCAAATACCGAACAACTCCACCTTGCCATTCAGTCATTACAGATCTATATCTTAACTCCATTTCTAAAGCTCTGTGCAAACTGTAAGGTTCATCAGGTATGATGAAGTACTCGCCACTTCTCTGGCTGAGTTCCAACCATGTCAATACTCAAGGTTTGGTGCTAACCTGGACAAGAACTTGCTAAATTAGTGATACCGTGGCTGCAGTAGGTATAGTGTATAGAATGCAGCGTAGTATCTCTCTGTTTCTGCTTAAATAGCACCTCCTTCTCTGACACCTCTAGCACTAGATGAAGAGTGTCTGCGAATAGAACGGCAGCATAAATGGAAGGAAGCTGCCAAATCTTATGTACATCATGAGCAGGCAGTAAGAGATCCAATGGGTCAGAGGGGAGATTTATGTCTAGATGCAGAGGACAAGACCTGGATACTTGATGAGTACTTTCTAACGGTGTTTGTTTTTTAAGGAAGAAGATGCTATTAGTAGAAGTGGAGATGGTAGAGCTAATAGATGGTAAATTGATAGGCAGGATGTACTGCAAAGGCTGGATATGTTTGACATGGCTTTGCTGAGAGTGGGTAAGTCAGCTGGTCTGGGTGGCTTGCATCCCAGGTTTCTAAAGGAAGTGGGAGTGGTGATAGTGGAAGAGCTTGCCATAATTTTCCAATCTTCCTCAGATATGGAAATGCCAAGGGAATGGAAAGGTGACAAATGTGGCATTCTTGTTCGAGAAAGGATGTGACAACATTCTTAACAGCTAAAGGCCAGCTGGTTTAACATCGGTGATGGCTTAAGGTTTCATTTAAAAAAAACACTTGGATTGGTTTGTGTTAATGAACCAGAGTCATCAAGGACTGTAAAAGGCAGAATAACTACTTTCTTTTTGATTAAGTAACAATGTTGTTGATGGGAAAGCTACGAGTGAGGCTTCCTTTTAAGTGTAAATCATGTCTTTCAATAAATTTGTCAAAAATGCCCTGTCTGGAAGCCAAGCACAAGGAGTGCCTGCATTGTTTATATGGCTGGTTCTGTTTCTGCTCAATCATAACCTACAAGCTTTTGATGTATTTGTGCAGAACCCTTCATGGTCATGGAATCCTAGGAAATCTGTGGTACATAAGGAGATCATCAAGTCCATTGTATCTGTGCCGTCCTGATCTCAATGTCCTGAAGCACTTTTTAAAAGTTGTTCATCCAGGGGATGTGGGATCTGCTTGCTGGCCAGCATTTATTGCCCTTGGGAAGGTGGTGTTGAGCTGCATTCTTCAACGTCCACACTCCATTTGATGCACACAGACCACCACGATGTTAAGGAGAGAGTTACAGGACTTTGCTTCCATGGTAGTGAAGGAACAGCAATTTGGTTCCAAGTCAGGATGGTGAGTAGCTTGAAGAGGAGCCTGCAGATGATGGTGTTCCATGTATCTGCTGCTCTTGTCCTCCTGATGGTAGAGACCATTGGTTTGGAAGTTGCTGTCCAAGGAGCCAATGCAGTTCTCCTTAACAGGCAATGCAGTATTTTTCTAATGTCCCCTCCATTGTAACAGAGGGAGACATGGCAGGCAATTTGATAATAGCGAGGGCGCTCTAATATTGTGTATCCATGATATATACCTAGGTGAGGGATAAATATTGACAATGATACAGTCGAGGTGCCTTGCTTTTTGAATTGTGCCAAGGAATCCTTTGTGCCCATGTGAGAGGGTAAGCAGACCTTGGTTTAAAGTCTGCTCTGTGAGACTGCACTTGTGATAGTGCAGCGCTGCCTCAGTACTACGCTGAAGTATAAGCTGTGTAACAAGACTTTGGAGCAGGCATTACAGAAAGACCATTTGGTTTGCCGTAACTATATACTCTCTTTGAAAGTGCTGTTCAATTTAATCCCACACTTCACCCTTTTCCCCAGATCCCTGCAATTTACTTCTTTGTAAGTCAATGTCCAATTACCTTTTGAAAGTTGCTTTGGAATCTGAATTTTTCTTTCAGACAGTGTGTTCTAGGTCTTCATGCTCATCAAGCAGATCTGTCAGATCCAGAATGCATTTTTATAATACCAATATGTAGTTAAACAGTGACACAGTCTGAGAATGATGAAACCAATCTCCATTCAGTGAACTGATGACACTAATCCTGCATGTACCACCACATGCATTCTGTCCTTAGAGAGGCAGTACCCTTAAAATGAGAGGCTCAATTATCAACTAACAAGCTCCTTAAAATTATATGAAATGTCTGAATGAACAGAACAGTTTTCAAAGTGAAAGGCTTCCAAATTTGACTCTTTTCCTCAAGAAATTATAATGCTTCATTCTTTAGTAAGTGGTTGGAATTAATCCTAGTAGTAGTGTGAACGTAACCTCTGTTTCCTCTGACTTATTTCTGCCATATTTTTCAGTTTGAACTGACTGCTGTCAAGTTCTTCACAATGGGAAAAGAGAGGAAGTGTATTTTGTGTCACATCACTTACAACTCAAAAACGGTAAGTTCCATTCATTTTTTATTCACACGTGGTACGTGGGCATCTCTGGCTGACCAGCATTTATTGACCTCACTTAGTTGTCCTTGAGCGTGGTAGTGAGCTGCCTCCTTGAATTGTTGCAGTCAAGTGCTGTGAGTTGACCCTTGGGGAGAGAATTCCAGGATTTTGACCCAGTGACACTGAAGGAAGGTGACGTATTTCCAAGTCAGGAGTGAGTGGCTTGGAGGGGAACTTGCAGGTTCAGGTGTTCCCATGCATTTGCTGTCCTTGTCATCCTAGATGAAAGTGGTTGTGGGTTTGCAAGGTGCTGTCTAAGGACCTTGAGTGAATTTCTGCAGTGCATCTTGTAGATAGTACACACTGCTGCTACTGAGCGTCAGTGGTGGAGGGAGTGGATGGTTGTGAATGTAGAAACGATCAACAGGGCTACTTTGTCCTGGATGGTGTCAAGCTTCTTGATTTTGGAGCTGCACCCATCCAGTCAAGTGGGGACTATTCCATAACACTCCTGACCTATGCCTTGTAGATGACAGACAGGGTCTGGGGAGTCAGGAGGTGAGTTACTTGCTGTACTATTCCCAGCTTCTGACCTGCCCTTGTATGTTTACGTGATGAAACCAGTTGAATTTCTGGTCAATAGTAACTCCTAGGATGTTGACAGTGGGGCATTCAGTGATGGTAACACCATTGAATGTCAAGGGGCAGTGGTTAGCTTGTGTCTCATTGGAGATGGTCCAGTATCTGAGGAGTCGTGAATGGTACTGAACATTGTGCAATCATTGGCAAACATCCCCACTTCTGACCTTATGGGGGGATGGATTGATGAAGCAGCTGAGATGATTTACCCCCAACAACCACGACCATCTTCCTATGTGCCAGGTACGACTCCAACCACCGGAGAGTTTGTCCCTGATAGCTCTTGTCAGAGCTCCTTGATGCCGCACTCGGTCAAATGCAGCCTGTCACTCACACCTCACCTCTGGAATTCAGCTCTTCTGTCTGTGTTTGAGCCAAGGCTCTAATAAGGTCAGGAGCTGAGTGGCCCTGGTGGAACCCAAACTGGGTGTCACTGAGCAGGTTATTGCTGAGCAGGTGCTTCTTGCTAGCATGGGTGACACTTTCCGGGAGTAGGGGTAATGGGGTGCTGACTAGCTTGGTTGGACTTTTCCAGCTTTTTGTGTACAGGACATACCTGGGAAATTTTCCACATCATTGGGTAAATGCGAGTGTTATAACTTACTGGAACAGCTTGGCTAGGGGAGCGGCAAGTTCTAGAGCACAAGTCTTCAGTACTATTGCTAAAATGTTGTCAGGGCCTGTAGCCTTTGCAGTATCCAGTGCCTCCAACTGTTTCTTGATATCACATGGAGTGAATTGAATTGGCTGAAGACTAGTATCTGTAATGCTTGGGACCATTGGAGGAGGCCGAGGCAAATCATCTCTTTGGCACTTCAGCCTTATCTTTTACATTGGGCTCTTCCATTATTGAGGATGGATATATTTGTGGAGCCTCCTCCAATACGTTGTTTAATTGTCCACCACCATTCATGACTTAGCTGTGCCTGTCACTGCTTATGCTGTTGGAGTGCAAGCCGTCCTATTTGGTAGCTTCATTTTTAGGTATGTCTGGTGCTGCTTCTGAAGTTCATCTTTTGCCAGGCAGTCCTGCTTGTCAATAGTAGAACCATCATAACTGCTAGTTTACCTCAGTTAGTTTTAGTTCGGACGTAGTCACATTGGTTCAGCCTAAAGGGTCAGTGGAAGCAGCTCTGAAATGACACAAATAGTTGGACCAAGTACATAAATGGACAGAATACTGCCAGATGGGATTTAATGTACATCAAAAATAAAATTTGCCCTTCAAACTTTAAAGCGTCCAATATATCCAACTAATACAGAGTATCAATCAAAGAGCATTGGGAAGTTGGCATTACAAGTCAGAGCAGTACAGTGCAAGTCGTAGGAAATTGTGAGGAACCTGTTTTAATCAGTCTGTGACCTGTTCAAGTGTGAGAGAGCCATGGAGCTGATTTCTGGTCTAGGGTCTGGATTGTGAGTAGAGAATAGAGTTGCTTGATTGTTTTTGCAAACCTGAAAGAAAAGGTAATCTTAGAGAAGAGATACGGAAGACAATAGGTGATATAGAAAGCGTACGTCTGGAAAATACTTAAACCAAACCGAGTGGTTTAATGTTCAGGCAGCCATAATAGCTCCAACCTAGAATGCCACAGTTACAGACATCTGTTCCTCGGAGAAGCTAATTTTCCCAAAACATGTTACCAGCTATTGAAATTTAAAATGTTCAAGTCAAATTAATGAAAGGGGAATTTAACTCTGAGAAATTCTGACTTATTAATATCAGAAAGAAGTGAAGGGAGAAGCTCAAATCATTCACAAAATTAAAGTTAAATGATAGGGAATGTGTGGTTTTGAAGTGGAAGAGCTTTAAAGGTTTGGTGCATGTCTGTGTATGTGTGCATGTCTGTCTGTCTGTGTGTTTTGTGATGTCCTGCTGTTATGTGGGAGGCATGCTTTCAAATTGCCAACTGAAATGCTGGTCTATGAGCAGTGCACAAGTAGCAATTGCTGCTGGAAATATTCAGAATTAGATTGCAGTATTTCAGGAAGAGGGCTTACCACTACCTTCCGAATGGCAATTTGATATGGGCAATAGATGTTGACGACACTCTGATCATGAGAATTAACATCAAAAGTAAAGTATGGTGGATGTGAGCCTGATTGGGTAGACTATTCTTGTCCTTCGTGCTCTTGCTTCCTATGTTTTCCTTTTATATCTCCCCCTCCCCACCCCCACCCCCCCAAAAAAAATTGCTGAATACAGGTTGATGGTCATTGCACAGGCTTCATCTAGCTGCCTGTTCTTAATTTGGGATCATATACCTTGAATATCAGGATATTGACTGTGCAGAAGGTTGGGTCTCAGAGCTAATTGCCGATTTGTCTCAGCACTATCCAGTGAGTAGTAGTGGATAATGAGAAGAAGGCAAGAAATTATTGCTGAAATCTTTCCCTTCCTCCTATCCTAGCCAAGGTGTTACATACCCAATTGTAGTGACCTTACCTGAGAGTCGAGGCCAGGTCATCTTAGTGTGAGAGGGTTTCACTTGGGTAATCGAAAGAAATGCAAAAACAACTTCTTCCAACAGTGGCATGGTTCATAATTGACTAACAAATCGTGAAAGTAGAGTAGAAATGAAACAGAAAGTGTGTTTTTTTTTTACAGGAGATGGATGAACACATGAGGAGCATGCTGCACCACAGGGAGCTTGAGAATTTGAAAGGAAGGTAAGAATTACAGCTCTTTGTGTTAACCCCTTTGCATTATGGTCCACAGAATAGGTCAAGCCTTGGATAGTGTGGAAAAGGGGAGAAGAAATGCAAGTTACTTTGAGGCAACAGAGGGAGATGTGTTTAGCACAATAGGATACCAGAGAATTACTAGAATGCTTCAATAGGCACTCGGTGTCTATTGTGTCCTTAACCATAGCTGAGTGCTATCTCACTCTCTCTGAGCCAGAAGGATTTGACTTATCATTCCAGAGACTACAGTATGTTATTTGAGGAAATCAATGTTGGAGATGCCATGTTTGACCTAGCTTCCTTGCCTTGTCCAGTCAGCCTCAGGCAAATGCAGTAGAAGGAGATGGAATTGATGATGAGAAGGAATATATAATCTATTTCTCAAGTGATCAATATTGTTCAAGATACTGAAGAGCAGTCTATTGCTATGCTTCGATGCTGATACAGAAGCTATTTCATCCATTTGAGTGGGCCAGTGGTATCTCAGTTTCATTAATCCCATTCTTCTATCAATCCTTTATTTCAGCTTTTGTTCACTTCCCTTTAGAATGTTGTTTTGAAGCTGCGTCCACTGCATTTTCATGTAGTAAAACTTTAGTCCTGTCTCTTCAGTTTAGTTTGGCCAGTAAACTCAAGGTGTCTCATTTGAATGCAACAGTGGCTTAATTAAGAACTGAAGTATCAGCTAATTTTATGGACTTGAATTCCTGGATTGGGGCTCGAACACTATCTTTCTACAAGTGAGAGTGCTACCAACTGAGCTGCAGCAGATTGTTGATGATTGCAATTCTAGCATAGGTACCATGGGCTTAATAGTTGTTCTTCGATACAAATCCTATGCTTCCATTAGCTGCAGTGACTGCACATATGTAAGACCCTTTTGTCGCCTGGTTTGCCAGTGTTACCCCTCCTTTCCACTTACTATGGTATGTTCCCATGGCTTTCTGGCTCTCTTCCCGAAGTGACCAATAATGATGGAAGTCCAGACAATGAATATTACCAAGATATTCAACTGTCTGGGACGTCAGAGCCATACCTGGTCCCTGACATCATGTGCTGTTTGTACAGGCTTAGATGATACGTGGGCAGGAGCCCTGGTGATTTTTCTTTCCCTAACCCAAGGGTCAGTTGTGAGGGCCTTCACTGAGAATAGATGGTGCCACACAGAGCAGCAATTAAACTTGGGTCTTTCTGGTCTATAGCATGCTAAGCTAGAATAATACCTATTGAGGTATGAAGGGACCTAAAGTCAAAGAGCTCATGGAAATGGAATTAAAGGCTAGTTCAGCAGTGAAGGGAGCTGCCATAATGAACTTGGCTTTTCTCGGAAAACATCTCACAATTTTGGAGGGAGTATATCCCCATGGATACAGAATTGGCTCATGAGCAGGAAACTGAAAGTGGAGATGAAGGGTTCTTTTTCAGTTTGCCGACCTGTAACCAGTGGTGTTCCACAGGGGTCAGTACTTGGACCGCAACTGTTTACAATATATATTAATGACTTAGAGGAAGGAAGTGAATGTACTGCATCCAAATTTGCAGACGAGACAAAAATAGGTGGAAAGGCAGATTGCGAAATGGAAAGAAACAGCTGACAGAGAAAAACTCATAGTCATACAGCACAGAAACAGACCCTGAGGTCCAACTCTCCCGCACTGACCAGGCATCCCAATCTGACCTTATCCAATTTGTCAGCATTTGGCCCATATTCCTCTAAAACCTTCCTATTCATATACCCATCCAGATGCTTTTTAAATGTTGTAATTGTACCAGCCTCCATCACTTTATCTGGCAGCTCATTCCACACACACACCACACACTGTGAAAAAGTTACCTCTCAAGTTCTTTTTAACATCTTTCCCTCTCACCTTAAACCTACGCTCCCTAGTTGTGGACTCTCCCACCCTATGAAAAAGACCTTGGCTATTCACCTTATTCATGCCCCTCATGATTTTATAAACCTCCATAAGATCATCCCTCAGCCTCCGATGCTCCATGGAGAAAAACCCCAGGCTGTTCAGCCTCTCCCTATAACTGAGGCCCTCCAGTCCCAGCAACATCCTTGTAAATCTTTTCTGCACCCTCTTTATATCATCCTCCTTATAGGTGAGCGACTAGAGTTGGCCTCACCAACGTCCTAAATAGCCGCAACGTGCCATCCCAACTCTTACATCAATGTTCTGACCAATGAACGTGTACCAAATGCTTCCTTCACCACCATATGTACCTGCAGTTCCACTTTCAAGGAACTATACACTTCCACCCCTAGCTCTCTTTAGTCAGAAAAATTTCCCAGTGCCCTACCATTAACTGTATAAGTTCTGCCCTGTTTTGCCTTGCCAACATGCAATGGTTAAGCAAGTGAGGGGAGAAAAAGTTGGCGAATGGAGTATCATGTAGGAAAATGTAAAATTGTTCATTTTGGAAGGACAAAACAAAAGAACAGTATTATTCAAATGGAGAAAAACTGCTGAAAGCTGTAGCACAAAGGGACTTGGGGAAATTGTGGACGAAACATGGAAAGTTAGCACGGGGGCAGCAGGTAATCAGAAAGGCTGATGAATTGTTGGCTCTTTTTCAAGGGAGTTGGAGTATAAGAGTAGGGGAGTCGCTGGAAATGTACAAGGTGCTTGTGAGACCACATCTGGAACACTGTGAGCAGTTTTGGTTCCCTTACTTAAGGAAAGAGGCATTTTAAAGAAGGTTCACAAGAATGAACCATAGTATAAAGGGGATAGAGCTGGATGAACACAGCAGGCCAAGCAGCATCAGAGGAGCAGGAAAGCTGAAGTTTCGGGTCTGGACCCTTCTTCTGAAGAAGGGTCCAGACCTGAAACGTCAGCTTTCCTACTCCTTTGAAGCTGCTTGGCCTGCTGTGTTCATCCAGCTGTACACCTTGTTATCTCAGATTCTCCAGCATCGGCAGTTCCTACTATCTCAGAGTATAGAAGGATTGTCTTTTAAACAAAGGTTAAACAGGTTGGGACTCTACACTTTGAATTCTTAAGGAACTTGACAGTGTACATGCTGAGATAATATTTCCCTCAAGGGAGAGTCTAGGAATAAAGGAGCACCATATTAAGACTCCAATGAGTAGGAATTTATTCCCTTAGAAGATTGTGAATATTTGGAATTCCTTGCCACAGAGAGCTGTGGGAGCAGAGTCCTTGTGTCGATTTAAGGCTGAGATAGATTCTTGATCATTAGAGGAATCAAGGGTTACGGGTAAAATGCAGGAAAGCAGACTTGAGGATTGTCAGATCAGCTGTAATCTCATTGGAGGAGGCTCGAGGGGTGGAATGCCCTACTCTTCCTATTTCCGATGGTTTCTTCTAGGTCTGGCACAGGAGGGAGAAGTAAGGCAGGGAGAGGTGTAGCACAGATGATCGGGGAGACGGGCTGCAGGAGACAGGTGGAAAAACTGTGGAGTAGGGTGATAAAACTAGCAGTGTGATATGAAAGTGTTTAGATTATCCTACTCATCTGACCTGGTGGTCGCAAACCCCAAGCACAGTGCCCTTGGTGAAGGGATATAATTTCCCCCTAAGGCAGCAAAAGCATGCTGTTCTAAGGAAGGAGACACAGAGGGTGTAGCAGATGTGGACAACAACTGT
Organism: Ginglymostoma cirratum; assembly: GCA_024137785.1. Classification (NCBI taxonomy): domain Eukaryota; kingdom Metazoa; phylum Chordata; class Chondrichthyes; order Orectolobiformes; family Ginglymostomatidae; genus Ginglymostoma; species Ginglymostoma cirratum. Next base: position 3,472,136 of record JAHRHZ010000133.1, read on the forward strand.
CATGCCTGGTGTCAAGTCGCACCAGCAAAGGAAAATGAAGCCTTTAGTGTCTCCAAATAAAGCAGTGTTTCATACAGCACATCCTGGCAGCTGTCATAACACACGCCCTCTCAGGATTCCAGGCATCTCTGCTAAGCTGGGGCAGGCTGTAGTTACAGGCCTACCATTGGTGGCAGCTCCCTGGGGTTGGAATTAGCCGCGGCACAATTAAATAAGGAAACTGTTGCTAGGGCTGCTTCTCAGCAGCTGACCCGATGTTATCTGCCAGGACTGCCTCCCAAGCACGTGCTTGAAGACCTGGGTGACTTTCACTCTTCCTGCTGTCAGTCGGGGGAGTGCAGTGACCTCGGTGCAGGGGGAGGCAGCAGAGGCATGGCCTGCCGCCGCTATTGAAAAGAAATGTTAAGTTAAAGGAGCCGGGGGATGGTGAAACCAACCCCCTGATCCCCTGCACCTCTCTTCCCCCCACCCCCCCCCCCACCCCCAAGAACCTGCACCCCTCTACCCCATGCTGTAAGACTCCAGCTTGTTCCACGATGCCTGTTGGTACAGTTCAGTCTCCACCGTCTCCCTCTTTCGACAGGGACTGCAAACACGAGTGCCGAATCTGCAAGGTAACTGTGGTGGGCCTCTCGGCCTACGCCAAGCATATTTCCAGCCAGCTCCATAAAGAGAAAGTGGACGCCCAGGAGAGGGAAGAGAACCAGAGGGATGAGGGCAAAGATGAGGAATATTTCGATAAGGAGCTTGTTCAACTGATCCGGCAGCGAAAGGAAGAAAAAGGGTAAGCCTGCTGAAAAAAAAACTAAGGGTAAATAGCTGAGGGTGGGATTGTCAGTTGGAAAGGGGTCTTGATGACTGGTATTAAGTTGCAGGGAAAGAAGTGGCTGACTGTTCAACCTCTTTTGGGATTCCTGAGACTATTTTAAGGACTGTTACTAAGTGAATTTTGGTAAATAATCTGATGTTGCTTTCATTGTCATTGTTCCATATGTACTGATGCAGCAATAATTCAGGTGGCTTCGTCGGACCAGACATGTAGCAGACTGTCCTCACTTGCCAATGGTTTTAATTAATGCAGCAATAACGAATGTAACAAGCTGCCAGTTAAAGTGAAGACTTGTGGGCATGCATTCAGCAGTGCTGCCATTCGCTTTGGCTCAGTCTTGTTCCACTCGAGTGGGAGTGTTCCTCTTTAAACAGTGCTTTAAATGTCATGGCTGGGCCCACTGATGGTTCAACGTTGCGACTTGACCCGGGGAAAGCTTTTGAAATGTCTCCTGTATGCTTTCTTTAAATTGTTTAGCAAAAAGTTACAAGCAACAATCACTGGAAGCAAGAGGCCAAAACAGAACGGCAGCACTCCTGCTGACATCATAATCTTGTTGAGACTGGGGAAATTGGATCCTGGTCATAGCACATTCTCGGAGGTCACAGTCCAAATTCAGCTCATCAATTCAGGCTTCTGGCAGAGGCCAAAACCTTGGAAATACCTGACAATGGCAGGTAGTCTTCCTCAAAAAAAAAATCAGTTTTTGGGGCTTTGATCAAGGAGCGGAATCAGACCATTTGACCCCTCAGACATTTGTCATTTAGTAATATTGTGGCTAATGTGATTGTAGCCTTTACCCCACATTCCCACATACTTCTCCTTTCACTAGCCCCTCCTCCCAGCTTGCCAAGACCACCTCTCCCTAAAATAGGTAGAGTACTCTACAGAGTAGTGATGAGGGGCATTTCTAAGCTTCATTTCTACTGAAATGAGACAGCGTGCTATTGTTGTCAACAAACCAAGATTCATGTTCATCTAATGAAAGGCTAAAGGAGGATACCAGGGTAAAGCATAAATGTGTAGAGCTTGTATGAGGAAAGCATATTGCTGGTGATTTCATATTGTGATTGAAATTCAGTCCTTTGAGGAGGAGGGGTACATATTTTTTACAAAGAATGTCATGTCTGTATTCCATCAGCAAATTTACATCATTTAATGCAGCTGATATAAGCTACTTTGACTTACCTAGGAGCATGGGTCAGTCTGGTCATTCAGATAGAGAGTTCACAAGGCAAGCCAGTGTACTTGTAAGAATTCAGCAGAGGGTTTTGTTGTTACAGTTCAATGGGCGTAGAGTTGTACGTCTAGCTATTCGTTTGTGAAGGTAATCTACAGTTTTAGGGAAACCTGAAGCAGAGAAAGCTACTAGGTTAAGAACTGGAACAACAAGGAATTATGCAGCACAGTTAGTGTAATAACGTGTCCTACGTGCTTCACAGTGTAAAATTTTGTTTAATAATACATCTGAGCCACAAGGTATCCGTACAGGTTATCAAAAGTTTAGTAAAATGATCACTTTCAAGGCAGAGAGAACAGTGGAGTGGCTGAAGGATAGAATTTCAGAGCTTTAAGACATGGTTAGCTGAAGGCAACCCACTATGGTTGAACAATGAAGATGTAGGATATGTGAGAATCCAAGAGGGAGCATGCAGGAGGTTAGAGATGAGGAGAGATAAGGGATTTGACAGTGAGGATGATTTTACAACTGAAGTACTCCGAGTGAGCACAGAGGTGACAGATGAGTGGGATTTACTGAGAGGATATGAGCAGCAGACTTTTGGGTAATCAAGTTTATCAGGGAGCAAAGTGGAAAGTCATAGATTCATACAGCCCTTTGTGCCATCGAGTCTGCCCTGAGACATAACCACCACTAAAAGTGCACTAATCCTAATTTCCTGCACTTATCCTATATCCTTGAATGTTGTGATATTTGGGCTACTCTGAATCTCATGTCCCTTATTCTAAAACTGTGCCCTCTCATAATTGACCCTTCAACTAAGGGAAACAGCTGCTGTCTATTCACCTTGTCCATAGCCATCATAATCTTATACACCTCAATCATGTCCCCCCCAAGTCTTCTCTGCTCTAAAGAAAACAATCCAAGCCTGTCCTGCCTCTCTCTTTATAGCTCAATTTCTCCATCCCAGGCAACATTCTGGTGAACTACTTCTGTACCCGCTCTGGTGTTATCACACCCTTCTTGTAGTGAGGTGACCAGACTGGATAGAGTACTCCAGTTGTAGCTTGACCAGTGCTATGTACAACTCCAACACCACCTCCCTGCTGTTCTACTTTATGTCACGACCGATGAAAGCAAGTGTCCCATATGTTGTCCTAGCTATTCTATTCACATACCCTGCCGAATTCAGGGATCTGTGATTAATTACCACAAGATCCCTTTGTTCTTCAAAGCTGCCCATTGTCCTGCCATTCATTAAATATTCCCTCATCTTATTACTTCTTTCAAAGTTCATCACCTTGAGCTTATCAGGGTTAAATACCATATACCACTGGTCTGCCTATCTAATCAACCCATCTATATCTTGCTGTAACATGCAACTCTCTTCTTCACTATTAACCATTCCAGCAATCTTGATGTCATCTGCAATTTTGTTTAACAATTTCCCCACATTTTCATCTATATCATTTATGCATATAACAACAACGGTTCCAGTACTGATCCTTGTGGTACACCGCTGGTTACCAGCCTCCAGTAACTCAAACAACCTTCTACCACTAATCTATTACTAAGCCAGTTTCTGATCCGTCTCACCAAATTTCCCTCAATTCCACGTGCTTTAACCAGACAAGAGAACATTGTCAAAACTAGAGGTAACAATGGCATGGAGGAGGATTTTGAGAGCAGATGAACTGAAGCCTGGTGAATACAGGAATTATTTTAAAATTGGGAGCGAGCAGGTGTGGGGTTCCAAGCTCAGCTCAGGTTCAGCCTTGAATACCTACCAGAGGGAGGCATAGAGTTGGTGTTTAGGGGGCAGAGGGCAGGGACTGACGTCTATGGCTTTTGTTTTCCCAGTACTCAGTTGGAGATGTCTCCTCATCTAACAGTGGACACCAAGCATGTCACATGACAAATCGGAGACAGTACAAGGATAGACTGAAGCGGTGAAGGTACAGCTTGGGTGTCTTTGGTGCATTTGTGGAAGCTAATGCAGAATGAACATGAAGGCTAAATGGCCTACTCTTGTTTGTATGATTTCAGTGAGAAATAGAGAGGGTCAAGGGTTGATCTAATAGTTGTGGATTCTTTTAAGAGAAGTAAGTTTCTTTATACTGGTTAGTGAATCAGTAAGAAGGGACATTCTGATCCACCTTGAAATAAGCATCCTAAAAGAAGCAGACTTCTCCAACAATAGAAACCAATGAATGAGGTTCACATCTTTGAACAATTTTTTTTTCCTGATACTCTATCATGTTTTCATTTCACCCAACCTCCTCATTCTCTTACAAAGCATATTCCTCCCAATTTGCCCCATTAGACTTGAGTACTGTTGCTATCTGCTTTGCCACGTTATGATTTGGAGATGCCGGTGTTGGACTGGAATAAACAAGGTCAGAAGTCACACGACACATGTCATAGTCCAGCAGGTTTTTGTTTGAAATCACAAGCTTTTGTAGCGCTGCTCCTTCGTCACTTCACCTGTCAAAGGAGCAGCGCTTTGAAAACTTGCGATTTCAAATAAATCTGTTGAATTATGACCTGATGTTGTGTGACCTTTTCCACATTTAACTCGTGCTTTTCCTGCATTTTTTTTTGTTCAAGCTATTTACAAGTTTCTGAAAGTTATTAACGTCTCTTTATGTTGATAATTTTTAAGTGTTATTTTTAAACTACCAGGCAGAGTTTCTGACTCAAACGAAAGCAGAATATTGTGGGTGCTAGAGTGCTGGAGAAACTCAGCCGGTCTGGGAGCATTTGTTTCAAGTCTCTCTAGAAGAAGTTGTCACAAGAAAGTATCATTGGACTCGATACATTAATTCTGTTTCTTTCTCCATGGATGCTGCCTGACCTGCTGAGTTTTTCCTGTACTTTCTGTTTTTATATTAGAGTTTCTAACTCTTCAGGCCCATCTTTGTAGGAGACATCATTATTAGCAGCAGATTCACAAGGTTCTCTCCAGTCACTCAGCTTTTCCTGTCAAATCTTAGTTTCGGCAGACTTGCTAGGCTTTCCTGAGACAATTGGCGATTTAACAGTTTATTTTCAGCTGCTTCCCAGGGCTCCACACTAGTGTTCCCTCTAATTTTGTTGCTCAACTTCTAAAATCGGAAGTCAATGTGTCAGCAAATGGAACCTTGGATTCACGGCTTAGAGGGAATGTTGATCCACATCTTCAGTGTGCAAATGAGGAATGACGAGCAGTAACAGGACCAGTGACTAGGTCATGGTTTAACTTAGGCTGCATTGTGGCTAACACCCCTGCTAAATGGAGTAATGTGAACAAGATTCGAGAGTAACTTCTTAAACTCCTACCCCCCCCCCCCCCCCCCGCCCCCAAAGCACAGCACCGTGTATTGCAAATCCATGTAAATGATAAAATGCAGGTATACTTGGGAGAAGCCCTTGGGTGTAGCTTTTCAAGTACTGACTGTTTTTGGAATTTTATGCAGGTGTTTTTCCCTGTATTTCAATTGCATGTAACTGTCACTTTCCAGCTCTGACATTTTTTTTACAAGGCTGTTCCTTTTATCATTTGTTAATCCAATCACAGCAAATTTGATTAGGCTCTAATCCAGTTGAGTTTTCTGGGAGAAGCCTGAAATAGTGCATCAACTACTTTTACTCTACAGGAATGGCTGATGTCAAGGGTACAACAAACAGTGTGTGCACAGATGGATCAAGGTGGCAGTCTTAAATGGCAGTGTCCTGTCTCCTGCCTTAAATTAAGCCTCTAAAAAGGACAGTTAAATAATTGCTTTTAATATCCTGGATCAATATCTTTGCATTCAGTGAACTATCTGCAGGGAAATGCATATCATCAGCGATTGGTGGCTCTGCCACCCCTGTATCTCTAAGGATATCAATCGCTTGCCTCTCTTACTAGACAACTTTACCACTAAAGAGAAAATGCCTATAAATTTCTGTAACCCAGACTATTAGTAAATACATGAGAAGGTACCTATTTATCATGAGCTTTACTCTTAGAAAATATTTTCTAGGCAGCGACATTGTGCAACAGTACAAATATTACAGTTTGTTGTTCTTCCAACATTCAGCCTTCATATGTAGCTATTTTATGGCCAAAAATAACGTTATCCCCCTCAAACCCAACTTGTACTGTGGGCTGTTTTTGTTTTTTACTAATCTGAAGCAGGTCTAATTTTGTTGCATCTCCTGTAGAGACCATTAAAGTCCTGCAAAACTTCCCATTTATCCAACGGAAGAAACCAATAGTCAAGATTTAGATTTTTAAACTTTTACTCAGTCAAACCAAAATAAATGCAAATAAATTGGCAAATTGTATTCTGTAGGAACTGTACAATTACACTTTTAATAGAAATACAATAACAATAGATAAATCTCTCAAATTTCTTAAGCAGTCCATTGGCATATATGGCAATCATCTTAGCCAGAAAGTGTCTCAAACCTCTCCTCTTCCCAGGTAGAGTTTTGTTTACTTGTGTGGAAATTAGGCCTGCAATCCCATCTGACAACAAATTTATTACTCTCACATTCCATGGATAGAATGTCTGTCACAAGGTGCATCTTTTGGGATCTTTCTCAACTCTGCTCCCAGAATCAACTGTTTTGGATGTGTTCCAGCTGTGCGCAACTATCCACCTTGGGTGTTTTATTGTCAGTTTCTCTGTCACTACCAAACTGTCCACCCTGTGCTTAAAAACATTAACTCTGAATTTTGCCTTTTCTGTCTATTGGGTAAAATTTGACCCTGCTTCCATTTCCATAGGCAGTATGAGCACAGTCTGATTTCTTAGCCATTATGCCAGGATTTCCAATTTTCAACTCCCTCTCACAGAAGCTGGGAGCTGTAGTTTCTGTTTCAGCAAGGCACTCTCACAAAGATAAACACAATGTTTGAAACTGCAGTAAATGCAGACAACTGCTGAAAAACTGCAGATTACCTTCAGGCCTAGACAGGAACAACTAGGCACACTGTCACAGTTCATGTTACACTTGCCACAGAATGATAACATTTTGAAAGAGATGAGCTTTAATAATGACAACAGAGAGACTGAATGACAATATTTCATTTTTTCAAGTTTATACAGTAACAGAGATTAAAAACAACATAGACCAAACATTAATTAAAGGGCAAATAATACGCAAATCATAATAATATAAAAGGTTAAGTTTTGCATTCAACAACACAACCAAAACATATTTCATATGCTTTTACCCGATGTCGAGCTTCTGGCAGAGATGTTGTAATAAAGGATAATTGGCTCTTAGCAAGGATCACCCCTCTCTGCTACACTGAATCCAATCCCCTAGTGTCCTGTGACATGCATTCCCCTCCACTTGTGTTTTCCTGGAGCCAAAAAACAACAGCAAGGCACTTCAATGAATTCTTCTCTCCCTTGGGCCACAGTTGATGATTCGGAATTGCAGAAGAACCTTATCGGACTCCTTTGTAATGTTTTGTCATAGTCACAGAGTCATACAGCACAAAAACAGACCCTTTGATTCGCTGTCCAAAATCCCAAACTAAACTGTCCCACCTGTCTGCCTTCCAAACATATCTTATTCATGAACTTATCCAAATGTTTTTTAAACGCTGTAACTGTACCCACATCCACTACTTCCTCTGGAAGTTTGTTCCACAGATGAACTACTGTATGTGAAAAAAAGTTGTCCCTCATGTCTGTTTTAAATCTTTCTCCTCTCACCTTAAAAATATGCCACCTAATCTTGAAATCGCCAACCCTAGGGAAAGGGACACCTGCCTTTCAACCTTATCTATACCACTCATTATTCTATAAACCTCAATAAGGTCACCCCTCAACCTCCTATGGTCCAGTGGGAAAAGTCCCAGCCTATCCTCTCCTTATAATTCAAACCCTCCATTCCCGGCAACATCCTGGTAAATCTTCTTCTGAGCCCCCTCTAGCTTAATAATATACTCCATATAGCAAGGCAACTAAAACTGAACACAGTATTCCAGAAGAGACCTCACCAACATCCTGTACAACTCTCAACATGGCGTCCTAACTCCTATACTCAAAAGGCCTGAGCAATAAAGGCTAGCGTGCTAAACTCCTTTACAACCTTGTCTACATACAAACTCTGAAGCACTATGTACTTAAACCCCTAGGTCTCTCTGTTCTACAACACTACCGAGGGCCCTAATTTTATTGAATAAGCCATGCCCTTGTTTGTTTTACCAAAATGCAATGTCTCGCATTTATTCAAATTAAATTCCACTCCTCAACCTATTGACCCAATTGACCAAGATCCCTTTGTAATCTTAGATATACTTCTTCACCATCCACTACACCACCAGTTGTCAGTTCAAGTAAAACTTCTCTACATTGAGAAGTTACTTCTGTCCACTGTTTTGAAAAGAACGACAAAGACTTACCAGACAGCGATTTCCAACTCTTCTGCCTATATCTCGTTAGTACCTGTGCTCTGTTCTGTGGGATACTATGAAAGGTATTAAAACTGGCACCCCATCTCAATGAATTCTTACTTGAGTTTCCTCAAACTCAAGTAAGAATTCATTGAGATGGAGTGCCAGTTTTAATGAGGAAACTCATGGGTAGTTCTCCAAACTGAGGTGTTTATCAGGAATGAAAAGTACATGTTTCTTTCCACAATTCTCTGGTATGGTTTTGAGTTGAAGTTATAAAACATAATCATCTCGCAAATTTCAGTGTTTCACGTCAATAGAGAAATGGTAAGTAGAGTGGAACATATGACCGTAGGAGAGGCTCTTAGTGTTTTAACGAAAAGGATGTAGTGGCAGGAAAGTGGGTTTGCAGAGAAAGTGCTAACTCTGTCACCAGTGGTCAGATGCAGGGAATTAGGGAATGGTGAACAGGAGGCCACAGTCAGGATGAAAGTCAAGGACAGGAAATGTAACTGAAGATTAGAGTAGGTTTCAAGAGTTGACAATTGTTTTAACTTGTAGAGAATTTAGCACATGAAATGGTATACATTAATTATTGCTGAGCAGGAATTATCATATTTAGGGGGGAATTAAGAGCAGTATTTAGAAAGAAAAAATGCAATGTGATAGAAAAGGGGCTGGAAGTGGCTGAGTAGATAGCTCCAGTTGAAGAGCGGGTGAAGGAATAGCAGGCTTAATAGCCTGTCGTCACGTTCTAAGTGCTATGATTCTGTCTGACTGCTTCCATTTTCTATTCATGCAGAAAGAATGATACTACAACACCGTGGAACAGAGCAACAGAAAATGATGACAGGCAGCACAGGAGGCCACGAGAAGATCGACAGGCGTACCCAGAGCCCATGAGCAAATATAATCCGTCACCATGGCATCATGAGAAAGGAGAGTGCAATTGGGACTGGGAGTCACGGGATTATGGAAACTCCAGATCGAGCAGTTTTCAGTATTGCCACTGGAAGACCAATCCAGGGGCTCCTTCGAACTGGCACTCATCAAGGGGATCTTATAATTGGCACTCGAATGGTTCAGGAGGCGCGCCGCAGTGGTATTCCAAATACAACTGGCATTCCAATGGATCAGGTGGAGTGTCTGGCTGGCACCCCCAAAGCCAGAGTGGAGCTCCCAACTGGAACACCAATGCCAGCAGCAAAGGGGACAGTCCATCTCAGTACATGACCAGTCGTCCAAACCCAAGATTCCAGCCTTGCGTTTTAAACAACAAGGGGAAATTGCACAAGCTGAATAAAAAAGAGACTAAAAGTACAAGAGACCGGCATGCCTGGGAGAAAACACAAAGCTGGAGGCGGACAGCTGACGGCAGAGGAGCAGTGTTGGCACAGAGGGACTGTAGCGACAGGTGGAACCTGGGTGATTACACCTTCCAGGGCTACCATATGGATTTCACCAGAGATGATGTGCCAAGTGAAGGAATGCTGAGGTTTGACCAACAGGAGAACAATCTGAGTAAAGAAGATCAAAATGGGGGGAAATGCTCGAGCCCCTCAAGAGATAAGAGACATCGGTGGGCCCCTTATCGATCTCCTAAATCTACAGAGGTGCCTATGGCCGCCAGGGATCCCGAGACGAAGTGCAGAGGCAGCGACGATTCCAGGAAAGGTAGCACATCGCAAAAACCGACAGAGCTGGAGAAACAACATGAGGGCAGTGCAGCCTCCGTCCCTGGGAAGACAAGTGGCGAACTGAGTGGCTGTAAGAGTTCTCTGAATCAGCGAGCAGGCACATCTGAGAATGGAACCCAAGTAATAGACACAGAGGGCAGTCAGGTTCCTGTCACAATTTGCACCAAATCGTTTCCTCCTCCTGAATTCACAGCCTGTGCTTCAAATTCGGATTCGAAAGAAAATAAATCTTCATGTAGCACAGAGAGTGGGAAGTGCCTGAGCAAATCCGGTTTAGAAACACAGGGATGCTCTCTAGTCAGTAATGCCACACTACAGCCAAACAGCCCACTTAGTGCATTAGGAGCTCCACTTTCAACACGATCCAGCCCGAGCCTGACCATACAACCTTCACTGGATGTGCCAAACAGTGCCGGTAAATACCAGGTGGACAGCAGTTTGAATGAGGAGCTCAGGCGTGCCAGAGAAGCTTTGAGGTGCAGTCAGACTGAGGCAATGAAGCACAGCCAGCGGGAAGCTTGTACGGAGTCCGCGGAGAGTAACTGGAAAATTAGCAACATTAAAACGGCTCGCAAATCATCCCCAGCAGCGGCTACTGCAGATCCAATCAAGCCAGAAGCACAGTTGGGCGGCGAAGAAATTAGTGAAGAGGATTTTACCAACATCTCGGAAGAAATAAAACAAACTATTTGTGTAGACTCTGCCAGCATTTGTTCAGGTCAGGAGCAACTAAGTTCCAATCCATTGAAACAGGACATGGCTATGTTATACTCTCAGAATGGTGGTGGTGTGAATTGTGAACTTTCAGCTGCAAAAGGAGCGTGTAAGGCCACCTCAGCTGCAGGAACCAGTGTTCGCTCACCTACTTCTTTATCCTTTGCAATGATTGAAACCAAAAGCGATAATGAGATTCAAAGCACTGCCTACGGCAAGACCAGTGATAATTGTTCTTCCGACTCAGAGCTGCAGAACGGAGGGTCTCAAAATTCCAACCATCTCCTCTCGGAGCTCAACAAACTCGGGCTTCCCACCTCACTACAGAGAGATCTGACCCGCCACATCAATGCAAAGTCAAGGCCCGGGACTCACGTCCCCGAACCCAATCTCAACATTGCCCGCAGAATTCGCAGCATCGGGAGCCAAAGAAAGAGTGAATCAGAAAAGGAATCGGGCTTAAAACCAACCTTGCGCCAGCTGTTGAACGTGTCGCGGCGTCACGTCAACTGGGATCAAGTCATTCAGCAGGTTGCAAAGAAGAAGCAGGAGCTTGGCAAGGGTTTGCCAAGGTCAGTACGGAGAAAATTTGTTTTCTTCTCTCCCTGTTTGGTTCTCGTAATCTGTCTGGTCTTTCAGTAATTCATGATCCTGTCTTGACCCCACACACTGTGATGTAGCTGGTCCATTAAGTTAAGTCAGGTCATTCTTATCCACTACTCAGCAATTATGTGAAAGCATTCTCAGGTGCTCTGAAAGGCATTAAAAGTCTTGTCTTCTTGTAAACTCCCAGGTCGGGGTGGCTGGTGACTCAAGTATCATTTTACCGAAGACCATTCATCACAAGCGGGGTGTGGTTGAGTTCTGCTCCTTGATTCCCTGAGCGCAGTGAGATGCTCATAGGGATGAGCTCGACCTCACGATCAAGTCAACCAAAGTAGAATCTGGGAGCTCATTGCTTTGAGTAAAGGAGTGCGCAAGGGAGAATTGGGTGGAGATGAAATGGTTCCTGAAAGACAGGAACCTGGAGGGGCTTGGGGATTGATTTGGAGGGGGTGGGTTCTCCAGTAAAAGCTTAACAACACTCAGCAATCATTTGAACTTTGTGCCTGGATTTTCATCCCCCCGTCTGAAGGTCCCGAGGTGACTGGGCACATGCAGACTGCTATTGAGTCTGGGTTGGGATCTCTCTCCCAATTTAGACATGCCGGCCTCTTCCTGAGAATTCACTTGCTTTTCCTTTGTCCCCCTCTGTCATATCATCTACACCCTCTTCCCTCCCAAACTCTTTCTTGTCCACTGTCCCTTTCCTCTTTTTCCCCATAGATGTCTTCCCCATCCCCTGCCCAATATTGTTCCCAGATCTCTGAATATTTTCTTATTCCCATTCTCACGTAAGGGCTGGATGCCTGTGACTGTCCATGGTCATCCTGGTTTCGACTTCGCTGTTGGACTGTACCTAGGCACAGCTTGTGGGTTCATAATGTGGTTCTTTTTCCAGGTTTGGGATTGAGATGGTTCCCTCCATGCAAACTGGGCTGGAAGCCCTGGAGCTGGATGAGGATGAAAATCTATCCTCTCTGGAAGGTTTTCAATGGGAAGGGATCTCCATTGCTCCAAGTGGGACTGTCCGGAAGCGCAGCCTCTCTGAAAGCAGCGTGGTCACGGATAGGAGATCAATTTATAGCCTGTTTGGTGATGAGGTGAAAGACTCCGAGGGGCTCCGATCCAGTGAAACTGCTGCCAATATTTCGAACAGCCAGCTACCTCCTGTGCCTCCGGGACCGAACTCGCCGGCCTCCCGGGAGAAACTGGCCACCTGCAACAGTCCTGCCTTACCCTGTCCAGTCCAGTTCGGCGGCAGCAGCAGCGACAACCTTATGCCTGATACCAGCACGTCCACCCAGGGGCTTCCCTCCGTGAAGACCGAGCGGGCTTCAGACTCACCCCTCGAGTTTGAATGTGTTTCCACGACAAACAGTGGCCCGGGGAAGAAGTGCCCCAGCCCCACCAGCGATGGCCCCAGTGAGCAGAACACTGCTACAGCAGCCCAGAAGACCAAGGTGTTTGCCCAGCAGAGCTCTTTAGCTGCACTATCAGGACCTAATGCAGCAGAAGGGGCGACTGATAGCAGCTACACCTCTGGAGGGGAACTCAATGACGCGCACACCCTGGGGAAGAAAAGAAGAGCGACAACTGTAAGTTAAATGCTACTCACTGCATTCGGTAGAATTACACAGAAACAGGTTATTTAGCTGATCTACCCAGGAGTGGATAGTCCCCAAGAGCCGTCTGTTATTTCCTCAAATTCTTTTCTTTCAATGTACCTTCCTTTTTGAGTTTATGTCCTTCACCTCTACTCCATGTGGTTGTAAATTCCACATTTTAATCATTCTCCGGGGGGAAAAATGTTCCTCTTGAATTGATTTCATTGATGTAGAATCCCTACTGGATTTAATAATGGCAGGAGACGATAAGCTCTCACTGGCTTTCCATTTTAGACATTTATTGCCTCACTGTTCCCACTCCCTTACACTAAGAACCTCACTTCATGAGATAAAAGGTACTGCAGATGCTGGAGAATCCGAGATAACAAGGTGTGGGGCTGGATGAACACAGCAGGCCAAGCAGCATCATAGGAGCAGGAAAGCTTGATGTTTCGGGCCTAGACCCTTCATCAGAAAT
>JAHRHZ010000133.1:3486016-3497836 GCA_024137785.1 Ginglymostoma cirratum
GAAACATCAAGCTTTCCTGCTCCTATGATGCTGCTTGGCCTGCTGTGTTCATCCAACCCCACACCTTGTTACCTCACTTCACGAGGTGCATTCGCCCTAAGGAAAAGAGGTTTTTCAAAACCACTGTCCTCTACTTAGATTTTTATTTGACTAATACTTGGGGGCTTGAACTAATAATCCAGCAAATGCAATGTCAGATCCCACTCAGGATGTTTTTTAGAATCTGAATTTGATTCAATAGATAAAATCTGTAAATAAAAAAAACTAGTGTCAGTAATAGTGAGAATCAAACTGTTAATTTATCTTAAAAGTCCACCGCTTCACTAATGATCCTTTCCTTTTACTGAACCTTTTTTTAATCAATCTGTTCAGATAATTATTACACACCTCTGGAACAGGTGGGACTTGAACCTGGGCCTCCCGGATAGGGGGTACAGACATTACTGCTGCACCACAAGAGAGCCCTACTAGCTATCCTTTAGGGGAGAAAAACAGTTGAACTTGCCTGGTCTGGCCTTTATATGACTCCAGCCTCACACCAGCGTGTTTGACCCTTTACTGCTGTTGGAAGTCATCGAACAAGCCACTGGCAATTCACGAAGGCCCCAAAGTCACACCTTAAGGCAGCAAGGAAAGAGCAGTTAGTATGGAGCCGACCAGTGATACCTACATCTCACGAATGAATTTTTAAAAAAAAAACTTCTTGCAACCAGTACCCCTCAACGTTTTCTGACCTGAATTGTTCTGAAGGTGTTTGAAGTTCTGCCCCTGTTGTGTGAATTCTTCATCTGGCAGCCCTAGATGGTGAGAGTTGGCATGTGTCCTCTTTAATTCTCGCACCCTTCCCGATAACAATCTCAACAGCCCTGCCTAACCAACGTTTACAGTGAGCTAGGCATCGAGGCTAAGGCTAAGATCAACTAATTCAACTGAGGGATCGTTATCAGACCCAGTCTTTCCAGTCTGTGAAGATAAATAATGTTGACAATTGACGACATTAGCTATCAGGCCCGGCTGTACAGTGCAGAGCGTGATGAGAACGGAATTGATCTTAGCAGTGTAATGCATAGAACAATTAAGTGACTGTATTGATGTTTTCTGCTTGTGTAGGATGTTCTATCCCCAGAGGTCCCTTGTTTGGAAAGGAAAAATAAGAGAAGGAAACTCAAGAGCAAAAGAGGTAAGTGCAGACCCTAGTGGTTCTAATTGCCCCAGTACACTCAAATCCTCACTGCTTTGGCCGAGCCTCTAACTTATTCCATTATGTATATTTTCTAATCAGCCTGTTCAGAGATGTTACTACACACCTCTGGAGCAGGTAAGACTTGAACCCCAGTCTCCTGGCTCAGAGGTCGGGAAACTATCACTGCGCCACAAGAAACCTCTTGTTTTGTGATGTCCTTGTGCTGAATTTTTCTCTTCTCTCAGTCTGAGCAGTTAATGGAGAGCTCCGTTCCAAGCTTTGCTGGACCCTTCTGTTTAGTTCACAAGTGTAATGCTGAGCTTGCAATGACCTGCCTTTTTAATGCTCCACACTGCTCTGACCCCTCTGTGCCCAACCTCCTGCAGTAAAGCTCAACAGAAACTCAAGGAATCACCTTTGTCCTTCAATTAGGAGGTTTTACAGCTTTCTGGACTCAACACTAAGTTCATCAATTTCAGATCACAATGACTGCTCCCATTTCTATTAGTCACTGGTTTTATTATTGCTCTTTAAGCCTACTCCATACTTACTGTTTCCATCCTCTTTGTCCTTGTGCCATCGCCCTTTCATTCTCGCTCTTCCACCCTAACAGAGGACTTCTCCTTTGTTCTTTGTGCACACCACCTCTGCCTTGGATGTTTCTCAAAACCTGTCACATGTCTCAGTTTTGTCCAGATTCACCAGAGGATTATAAACCTGAAATGAGAATACGTTCCTTTCCTTACAGCTGCTGCCTGACCTGCTGAGTATTCCCAGCATTTATTTCAGATTTCCAACCTCTGCCTATTTGGATTTTGCACCAGCAGTTAGCAGGATCTCTCGCTATTGGGCAGCAGATCTGCATCTGCAGGCAAAGAGTGATAGGCTCACGGTTCAGGGAGAGCCCTAGAAGTGTGGGATTTTACAGTATGCCAGGAAGTCAATAAATTGATGGGGCCTTCTTCAAAAAAAAAACTACCCCTCTAACCCACACTGACCATCCATTAACCGTGACAAAGCAGTTAATTCCAGTGTCCAGCCCTATGATCGTGTAAGATTTATACTGGTGCCTGAATATGGCACAATGTTACCCCCAACTCTTGAAGACATTGAGCACCAAGTGGCTCAGATGCTTTATTTTGATATGCATTGATGTTCTACCTGTACCATCCTTGGTGAATGCCATGGTCAGGATTCAACCTGTCGATTATCTAATTCCAGAAAGGTGCCAGGTGGACCACTTGCTGAACATTTCACTGCGGGAGGATGAGTTGAACAAGGCCCTGCAAGGTTTGGATGGTAATCTACTGCAAGCACGTGCTGCACTTCAAGCTGCCTGCATTGAGGTTCAAAAGCTGTTGGTTCTCAAACAACAGGTACTTGCTATATTGGAATAAAAATGTCTTCTGAGTTAAACCAATGAATGAGATGTGACATTCGATATGGTCTAAGAATGGGATATCATAGTTTGAGAAACTGTCCATATCTATTAATACTTGTCAATAAATAGTTTTAAAGGGGCACGTAGTTCAAAGCTTGATGACGGTGGGGTTTAACCAACATGCGCGCACTGCATGTATCAACTCAACAAAATAGTTGACAGCCATTCGCTGGTTCATTTCTCAGGGCAATGCCTTGACCAATCACAGTTAACCTGCCTGGGTTGAAATTTAAACAAAAGCTGGCTGTTAAGTGTCATTAACCATTGTCCAGGACATCCACCATGTCAACATCTTTTAGTCTACTTGCCAATCAGTCATGACTCTCCACGTGAAATAATGATGCCCACAAAACCACTGCTATAATTGTTGTTAAAAACCCCATATGGTTCACTAATGTCATTCAAAGAAGCAAATCTGCCGTCCTTAACTGGCCTGGCTTACATGTGACTCCAGATCCACAGTATTGAGTCTTATCTGACTCTGAAATGGCCTCCCCAACTGCTACGAAATCAAAAGAACGGAATAGATACAAATGGACCACCTAAAACGCGAAATGATGACGGCAAACACAGCCCTATCAATCCTGGAAGTGTTTCTTACAGATGTCTGGGGGGCTAGTGCCAAAATTGGGAAAGCTGCCTCTCAGACAAGTCAAACAACAGCCTGACATAGTCATACTCACGGAATCATACCTTGCAAAGTCCCAGTTGACACTATCACCATCCCGGGATATATCCTGTCCTTTTGCCTGCTGGTTAGATCATACCTACTACAAAGGAAAATAGTTGCAGTTGTTGGGAGTCAGTGATCTCAGTTCCAGGACATTTTGGTATCACTTATTCAGGGGAGCGCCCTAGGCCCTAACTGCCTTCAGCTGCTTCATCAATGACCTTCCCTCCATCATAAGGTCAGAAGTGAGGATGTTGTCTGATGATTGCGCACTGTTCAGCACCATTCACGACTCCTCAAGGACTGAATCAGTCCACGTTAAAATGCAGCAAGATCTGGACAATGTCCAGGCTTAGGCTGACAAGTGGCAAGTAACATTTGTACTGTTCAAGTGCTAGGCAATGACTATCTCCAACAAGAGAAAACCTAACTATCTTCAAATTCAATGGCATAATCATCATTGAACTCCCCACTACCAACATCCTGGAGGTTACAGTTGACCAGAAAATAAACTGGATTAGCCACATAGATACTGTAGCTATAACAGCAGGTCAGAGGCAGGAATCCTGTTGTGAGTATTTCACCTCCTGGCTCCCCAAAGCCATCTACAAGGCACAAGTCAGGAGCGTGATGGAATACTCCCCACTTGCCTGGATGAGTGCAGTTCCAACAACACTCAGAGAAGCTTGACACCATCCAGGACACTGCAGCCCGCTTGACTGGCGCCACATCCAATCCGCCACCAATGCTCAGTAGCAGCAGTGTGTACTATCTACAAGATGCAATGCATGATTCAACAGGTTCGTTAGACAACACCTTCTAAACTCTCAACCGTTTCCATCCAGAAGGACAGCTAATATATGGAAATGTCTATTTGCATGTTTCCACCGAAGCCAATCACTGTCTTGATGTGGAAATATATTCACTCAGATCGCTGGGTCAGTATCCTGGATTTCCCTCCCATTGTGGGTCTACCTACAGCATGTGGACTGTACTGGTGCAAGAAGGCAGTTCACCACCACCTCCTCGAGGGCAATAAATGCTGGCCCAGCCATCCCATAACTGAATGTTTCTTTAGAAATCTCCCTTTACATTAGTACTCTTACAGATTATCCAGATGAGCACAAGACATAAAGCTGTGACAAAATGAGTCTTCCTGACAGTTTTACATTGCCTTGTGAGAGGTACCAATGTACACAGCACTGTGGGAACACTTTACTGTTTATCACTGGTCCCTTTTTATCTTCTGTACAGATCAATCTGGAAATGAGCACATTGAGGAGCAAGAGAATTGAAATCCTTCAAGGACTACAAGGTGTGTTTCAGTTAGAAGACTCACACTGAAGACTGCAAAGCAGAATCCAGGCTGACACACCTAGAGTCAGGTCCCAAGATAGCTCTCACTCAGGATTCAGATCGGTTCTGGCATCGCATTTGTGCCCATTGATTAGTAGATTAGGAGGTGATGTTGGGAAAGAGGTATTGGGAGTGAGGCTGAGGCGAGGAAATGCAGGACTGGGGTGTACAGGGGGTTGGTGGGTTAAAGAGTGTGAGGACTGAGGGAGCTTTGCAAGGTGGGGTGTGGGCTGGGGTTGGTATTGGTACCTGTCTGGGAGTGATAACTGGCTGGGAACTCCACTGGGATTGAGGGCAAGTGGGATGTTCTCGTTGGAGAGTGAACAGGAATAAGATCTGCTACAGGAGTTCTGTTGGTAGAGGGAAACAAAACAGAAATTGCTGGAAAAGTTCAGCAGGTCTGGCAGCATCTGTGAAGGAGAAAACATTTCGGGTCCTGTGACCCTTCCTCAGTTGGTAGAGTGAATGGGTAGGTGCAGAGGGGTGATTCAGCTAGTAAGGCTGCTGGTGTCAGTGGAGGGCAGGCTGTTCACGATTATTTCTCCCTGTTTTCATAGAAGTTACCAGGGCCTGTGTCTTTGATTGATGCACGTTAATTTGCTGCGTTCCTGACAGAATCTTTGTGGTCCTCTTCAGAATCCTATGATCCTACCAGGGAGAGAGAGCCACTGAGCCTAGCCACCGAAAGGAGCAGCAGCAGCAGCAGCAAGCTGCAGGTTGGAGTAACTGAGCTCAATTTTCAGAGCCCATTCTCACCACCCTTACTGACCAACTCATTCCCCCGCCCCAGCTCCATCTCCCAGCCGCGCAACGGCGAAACAGCCCCTGCTCTTCGGACCTCTGTGGAGAAAGCAATGCCAGACACTTCCATTAAGCAGGAGCCTGTCTCTCCGAAAGGGACAGAAGAGAATGCGAAAGACCCCTGGGCGCCAAGCAGTGGTCTTCATTCTGCCTCATCGTCACTTACAGGAGCCCATGGCAAAGGTACATGGTGGTGGGGCAGGGTACGGGTGTGGGGTAGAGAAACAAAAACATGCATTGATGATGCAGCACCTTGATAAGTTGAAGCATCGAACCTTGCGTGTGCTTGGGCGTTGCAATGTTAATGAAGTATTTAGTGTTATCACTGAATTTGGGAAACATGGCAAGACAATTTGTACACATCACGATCCCGCTAATAGTTCCATGATCAACTAGCAGATAATCTGTTTTGGTCATACTAGTTGAAAGATAAATATTGATCCGGACCCTGATGTAAAGCTTCACCTGCTGTTCTATGAAATAGTCTTTTTACATCCACTTGAGAGGACATGCCAGACCCCTCTTTGATGCCCCTGATTTCTATTTGTCCTTCACTGGTGGTTGTGTTTTCACCTGCCTGTGCCCTACTTTCTGGAATCCTCTCTCATTCCCTCTTAATGCCTTCATTAAACCTAGCTTTATGACCAAGCTTTCGATTATGTGTCCTAATACTTCCTGACTTGGTACCTTGTCATAATTTGTATGATATTGGTCTGGTACGGCACCTTGTTTTGCTTTACTACATGAAAGTGTTTTGCAGGCAGTAAGATTTATCGCTGTATACCAAGGACTGCTATTCAGCACCTCTCCTACTTTTCTGATAGTCTTTGCACTGATGTCTCCAGTTCTGTATGGACTCTTCAGCCTGTATTTATGGCTATGCTATTGGCCCTTCCATTTCATGTGAGCCTCTCTGTTCCCTGGAATCAATTTCAGATAAGACCATCCATGATTTTAATCCCATTTCATCCCCCTTCTGTGTCTCAGCATTTCCTCCTTCTATATCCGTCCCTGAAAAAAAATCTACATTTACTTACAACTGCACTTTCACAATCTAAATAATCTAGAAACAAAAACAGAAATTTGCTGGAGAAACTCAGCATATCAGGCAGCATCCACGGAGGAAAATCAGACTTAACATTTTGGTTCCTTCTTCAGAGACCCTCTTCAGTTCTGAAGCGTTAATTCTGCTTTTCCTTCACAGACACTGCCTGATCTGCTGAATTTCTCCAGCAATTTCTGTTTTTGTTTCTGAGCTCCAACATCTACAATTCTTTAGGGGTTTTTTTGTCAGAATAATCCAGCCTTTTTTTTTTAAAATAAATTACTTGTGGGAGTTGGGCATTGCTGGCTGGGCCAGCATTTCTTGACGCTAGTTGTCCTTGAGAAGGTGGTGGGGAACTGCCTTCTTGAGCCACTACAGCCCATATATTATGCCATTTGCTGCAATATTTCTGCACACTCTCACACTATCATAGTCATTCTCCACGGGTCTGAGAGACCACGTAAAGCTCTCTCAGGTCCTGCTTATGTCTGCCTACACAATAATCCCGAAAAGCAAAGATAACCCCTAAGCTTCTCTTTTCTGCTGAAAGCCATCTGCTTTCTGACCACCCACTCCAACCTCGGATCCTGCATGATACCTGGCCTCTTCAGCATCTTCGATGTTGATGAGCTTGCTATTCGTGACTTTGACAGTCTGGGGCAGAAGTTCCAGGATATCCCTAGCCGCCACCTCACCACTCAACCTTTCCTTTAAGACACATTTAAACTATGTCATCAAATGTGTTGGTCATCTGATCAAATATCCCGTATGAGCCTGAGTGTCATAATTTCTTTTGTTATGTTTTGTGATTGTAAGGAGGGCAGACCCTACTGTTGATCTATTGCTTTAAGATGTTGGAGGATGAGATTTTTAGTCTGCCTCTTCTGGTAAATGTAAATAATCCCTTGGAACTAGCAAGGAATGTGGAGATGTTCGGGCAAATATTTATCCCATAACAAATGAGAGTCGCAGAAAACTGGTGTGCAGGTGCAGCAGGTAATAAGTGCAAGTAGAATATTGGCATTTATTGTGAAAGTGATAGGGTAAAGATAAAGTCACCATAGACTTACCAGACCATGGGGCCGCTCTCTTAATAGAGAGAACAGCTGGTGGTGGTTTAACCTGAGGGTCACCACACCTCAGGCAAGGGGTGAGGTTGAGAAGGTAGTGGGGGAGCTTCGTGGTAACATCAGCTGGTGCAGGAATTGAGCCTTTGGTATCACTGCAGTTTAGCATTAATAATGTGTCCAAGCCTCATTGGTTGGGACATCCTGATGACGCATCAGGCAAATGCAATCCACGGTTTGATGGATCCCATTGAGTCTGGCCTGAACGGCTGTGCCCTCTGTTTCCTGCAGGTGAAATGCGATCTCTGGGCTTCCCGATCATCACGTTGCCACCGCCTCTCCAGCACCTCGCCGAAGGCCTCTCACCACTGGGCCCTGGGGCAGTGGGTCTACCTGCCGACCACAGCAGAAGTGGGACTGAGGAGGCTCACAGCATGGCTCCCCCGGTGTTCAGACTCCAGAGAGGGGCTGAGACCGGGGCGGCCCAGCACAGGAAGTCGTTTGCCGTGCCAGAGCAACCCAACCCATCGCCAGCCGGAAAGTGCCGGAAGGAACCCAAGTTTCCTGAGAAAGATCGGAGGAGCCGGGCAAGCGAGCAGGTGGTAGAGTCGTCTTTCACTCCCTCGGAGGGCAAAGGCGTTAAAAAGAAGAAGAAACTCAGGAAGAAAAAGTCGGTCCGGGTGGAGCAAGCGGCCGAGAACAGCGACACCGAGCAAGACAACGAGCATTTCCGACCCACCCGCAAACTGAAAAGCAAAAGGACGCTCAAGGGAAAGGTCACGACCTCGACCCCCCAAGAGTCAGAGGGCATCTCCGCCCCCAGGGAGAAAGGTGGTCCGAAGGGGGAGAGCGAAATGGCGAGTGCCTCCACGGACAGTGATTTCTCTGTGGAGCTGGTGGAAGTCCCCAAAGCCCAGCTGGATGTTGTCGATGTCGAATCTGTGGAATTAGCTAGTGAGCAGCCCGACAGCCCATCCAAAGGAGAGCTGCTGATTCCAAGTCAGTGTCCTACTGACACCCCCAAAGCAGGCTGCAACGAGGTAACTTCGACCAGTGAGATGGTGACTGGTGTCACCAAGAGGTGAGACTCGGAGAGGTTTCTGGGCAGGTCTAGCAATCTCCACATTTTTCAAATTCTCCTGTTTCTGCTCCTCAGATCCCTTACGTTTCTGCGCAATCTGTTTAAGGCCTACAACCATCTCTGGTCATCTACTACGGGCCTCTTGCCATTTTTAATCACTCCAGCATGGATGGTCATGCTTTCAGCTGCCCGAGCCTTGCCACTTTACAATTCCCTCCCTGGAAACCTCTTTGTTTTTCTGTCTCTCTCTTCTCCTTTAAGATTGTCCTTTAAAACCTATCCCTGAGACTGAGTGTTTTCTCTCCTTGGGGATGTTTCAGTACATTAAAGATTCTGTGTAAACACGTGATGTCCCTCCTGGACAGATTACAGCGAGAGATCTCAGACTCAGCTGCTGCCGAGTTAAACGATCTCAAGCATTGACACCAAGCAGAGTGCTGCAGCCTGGTCTCCGTACTGTGGACAAGCAGCATCGCCAGGAATCTCAGGCCTGTGGTATTGCATCCAGTAGCAGTCAGTGCCTTCAAGAGCTAGCCTCACTGGTTCAATACCATCACTTCAAAGAAAAAAGGAAAACTGAGCACGGTGGCTCAGTGGTTAGCACCACTGCCTCTCAGCGCTAGGGACCCGGGTTCGATTTTCACCCTCGGGCGACTGTCTGTGTGGAGTTTGCACATTCTCCTCAGTGTCTGCGCTGGTTTCCTCCTGCAGTCCCAAGATGTGCAGGTTAGGTGGATTGTCTGTGCTAAATTGTCCACAGTGTCCAGGCTAGGTGGGATAGCCATGTGAAATGCAGAGTTACAGGGAACGGGGTAAGAGGGTCGGTCTGGATGGGATGGTGTTTGGAAGGTCGGTGTGGACTCGATGGGCTAAAAGGCCTGCTCCCACGCTGTAGGGATTCTACGATGATTTAAAAGGGCGGTGAGGGGAAAGCACCTTTCACAACCTCAGGACACCCGGCATGTTTTGCAGCCAGTTGTCATGTGGGTAAACTCAGCTGTCAGTCTCCATGTAAACACATTTGTCCCACAATTCTTCAGGAGATACTCTGTTGGTTGAGGGTTAAATTTGGCCAGAGGGGCTGCCATGCTTCTCTTCCAGTAGTGCCATTAGCACCTTTCACATCCACCTACGAGGACAGTTTGGCCCTCTAAAGGGGAAGCCTGAAACTCCACCTGTGCAGCACTGCCTCAGGAGGGTCCCAACATGGATCAACTTTGATAGAGACATGGCTCTGTTTACTATATGACAGTGGTGTCCTCCACACCAATGTGCCCACCTTTGTTTTCTGTTTTTAAACAGTGTGGCTGAGACACAGACTCCTGGGTCATCATTGAAAGGATCAAGGAACACATCAGGTATCAAACCCTATATTGAACGAGATGACAGAGATTTTGTTGGATGCTGGTATGTTTGAATGGCAAGACCCTGAGCTTGTATGGATAGTGATGATGACTTGTCCCCTTAATTCTGTCCTGCCCTTGCGTTCCCCACCTACCAACCCACCACCTCTCCATGCTCCCCACTCCTCTATCGACCACCAGGGTATTTCGCTGGGTCAACAGGAGGCAGGTATCGATTATCATGGGGTGAGGCAAGCAAATTCCAACATGTCTGTGTGCTATTAAGTGAAGCTTGAGTGAGCAGTTCTGATGGTTTGAGGTACAAGTGCATGTTGTTTCCCTGTCTGATCACCGCCTGTTCCTCTTAGAGGTGTCTTCAGATGGGGCAGAGGACGATAATCCCAGTGAAGGAACCTTTGAAGGTCACCAGGCATCTGTCAATGCCATGCAAATATACAACGGCCACCTGTATACCTGCTCTGCTGATAAAACCGTGCGCATCTATAACCTGATGGTAAGAGAAGTCTGTGCTCGGGCTGTTGGTGATGGACCAATGAATTGATCTTGCTTTTTGTTTCACTAAGATCTGGTAGCAAGTATATTGGGTATTAGTTTTCTGTGTACTGTACAGCAGCCACAAATGATTGACTTTTGGCTGTGAAGAAAGGTTTGGTAGCAATAACTTGGGCCTCCTGTTCAAGGATGCGGTTAAACTCAGGATTTCAGCTACAGCGCGTATTCAAGAAGGGAGGGAAGCAGAAAACCGAAAGCTAGCGGCCGGTTAACTTCAACAGCTGTGGAGAGAAATAAGAGTTTCGGGCTGAGTGATCCTTCTTCAGAATTCGAAACGTTAACTCCAATTTCTCTCCACAGATGCTGCCAGAGATTTTCCAGCAACTTCTGTTTTCATTTCTGATTTACAGCATTCACAGTTCTTTTGGTTTTTGTTAAACGTTTGTTATGGGATAGTGTTCAAATTGATCATTATAGCTGCACTCTTAGGAAAAACTCTCAACAATTGGGAAGAGTCAGCATGGTATTCTCAAAGGGAAGTCATGTTTAACCAATTTATTGGAGTTCTTTGAAGGAGTAATGCATACAGTGGATAAAGGAGAGCCTGTACTGGCCTTTTATCTCCAGACATCTTTTGATAAGGTGCTACATTAAGGGTTTTTTGCATAAAATAAAAGCTGTAGAGGATAATATATTGGCACGGATAGGAGATTGGCTGGCAGTGAACAGAGACTACTTGTAAATAGGTCTTTGTCTGATTGGCAGGGTGTGATGAGTGGAGGTCTGCAGGGGTCTGCTGGCATCTCCAACTTTTTAAATTTACCTCAATGAGTTGAGCGACAGCATGGTCGCTAAACTTACAGATAACCCTGAAATAGGGAGGGAAATATGGCACGGACAGGACACGGAGTTGCTGATTGAAAGTAAAGTTGAAAAGGTGGGCCAACATCTGGCAGTTGGAGCATAATGAAGTTCAGTTTGGCAACAAAATGTTTAAAAAGGGTATTACTAAATGTAGAACATTGGTGAAACTGCACCAGTTTTGGTCTCCTTATTTAAAAAAAAATGGAAACACATTGGAGGCAGAGATAAAAGGACAATCCCAGGCCCCAAGAAGACATTCCACATCAGGCAGAGGTTCACCTGCACATCTGCCAATGTGGTATACTGCATCCGCTGTACCCGTTGTGGCTTCCTCTACATCGGGGAAACCAAGCGGAGGCTTGGGGACCGCTTTGCAGAACACCTGCGCTCAGTTCGCAACAAACAACTGCACCTCCCAGTTGCGAACCATTTCAACTCCCCCTCCCATTCCTCAGA
>JAHRHZ010000133.1:3498236-3515266 GCA_024137785.1 Ginglymostoma cirratum
TGCAGATGGCGGAAGTGTCGGAGGATGATGCGTTGGATCCGGAGGTTGGTGGGGTGGTATGTGAGGACGAGGGGGATTCTTTTTTGGTTATTGTGGCGGGGACGGGGCGTGAGGGATGTGTTCCGGGAAATGCGGGAGACACGGTCGAGGGCGTTCTTGACCACTGTGGGGGGGAGGTTGCGGTCCTTGAAGAATGAGGACATTTGAGATGTGCGGGATTGGAATGTCTCATCCTGGGAGCAGATGCGGCGGAGGCGAAGGAATTGGGAATAGGGGATGGCATTTTTGCAGGAGGGTGAGTGGGAGGAGGTGACTTAGCCCTTATACATTTTGGTTCCACCCACTGCCTGGCTGAGGGAGAGATGTCAGCATTGAATCTCCTGCCCATCTGTCAAGATTGTGTCAGTAAGTGGGAGCAGCAAAGATTGCAGCACCCGGTAGTTGCTGCTGCTACATGCCCTGCAGCTACCTTCTTCCATGTGGTTCCAGCAATTACTGGAATTGATGATACCGGAGTGTGGTGTGGGAGCAGGAGTGAGGGGATGTGAGACTGAGAGTGGTGTTGGGGGGGATGCCTGGGAGTGTAGTCGAAGGGTGATGGTGATGGAGGGGAGGGCTGGTGGGACCAGTGAGGCCAGTACTGAGAGCCAGGCAGGGAGTTGCTAAGAAATGGATGAGGACAAAGTGGGTCTGAATCCATTGCGCAGTGCTGGGGTGGGAGCTTGGCTAAAAGCTTTGAGATCTGAAAGGATCAGTTTCACAAAGTAGTATGATTTTACAGTTGGCTCTGGAACAAATTCATTGGATTAGTGTAGTTTGGTGGTTTGTAGGTCAGTATAGGAATGGTGGGCTAAAGAGGTCTGTTTCCCTGCTGTGTTTTCTACATATATACAATATATATTGATCCATAATAGGCGAATTTTAATTAAAATAGGCCAACTGTTTCAAGCTTCTGTATTGCTAAAAAATAAGCTCGTGGAGATTATATAGTTGTCCTCACTATGGACAACCTTTGTTGCCCCATATCTAAATCCCCTCAAGAGGGTGGTGGTGAAATGAAGTTACACATTGGGAAGTGGTTTGCAAAGCCCTACCTTAGTCCTTTGCTTTGCTTCTCATCTGTATAGTCCAACAATGTGACGTCCATCATCAGTATGAGCTTCACCCTGTTTTACATTCACTAACAGCATTGAATACTGAAATGTTGAGATCACTTTGATACAAATGCATCGATCCATAGTCTGAATGGTAATAGGTAAACAAAGGGAAACCTGATGTTTTGACTCACTCAATGTCTAACAGTTTCATCTATTTGAAGTAGCCTTAGGGTACTTGAATTTTCACTCTCGGTCAAACAACATTGCTTGTCATGAAAACATTTCAGACTATTTTGTCTTTGACCCTTCTCAGCCCTGGCTACTCCCCACCTCAAAACACCCAAAGTAGTTGGGTGTAATTCTGAGCGTCTCTGTTAGAGACAGAGCATAGAAATTATAGGGCGTTCACCGTGTACATTCAACAGGATGATGCCAGCGATGGGAATCTAAGGTTAGGAAGCGAGATGTGAACTATCAAACTGCACCATTGAAACTTAGAAATGAAAGGGGAAATTACACTGAAGTTTCTAGTACGATTTTTCTATGGTTATGGAGTGAGTGATATGGGGTCGTTGTTAATTATAACCTAATTATTTACTTCTATTAAGGTTATGGACATTAGCTGGGGACTCAGCAACTGTGGTTGTTGTGTTTGGAGCTATGTGTAATATGTCTCTCCATAAATAAAAGCTTGAGAGGCGTAAAGATTAGGCAGCTCTTAAATCCTCCTCTGCCTAGCTATCTGAAGTCGAACAGTCATCCCTTGAAAGTTATCACAGACATGGGGCAGGAGAAGGCCCCTCTACACAGAGGATAGATGTAGCTTGAACTGCTTTTGCCTCACAATGGTTGCTGCAGAGATTGCTGCATCTGTTCAGGAAAAATTGAACAACATTTGTGCCACAGATTAATACAAGACAGTGAAGAGAGTTTGGGCAAATCAAGTTGCTCAATCTGAGATCTGGCTTGGACACCATGGACCAAGTGGCCTTTGGTGCTGTGGGAGCTGATGCTCCAGTGTTTCACTGCAGTGGGAGCTGATGCTTCAGCTAGTCCGGGAGCTGCCAACCATGTGTTTTACAGGTTGAGCATTTTTATATCTGAATATCACGAAGGGAACTACATATCTTCTTTCTGCTGAATCCTCAGTTGTTTCTCCTGCAAACTTTGTTGTTAATTCCGTGTCTAACATGTTTTATGTTTCCACTGCTTCAGAGTCGGAAATGTGTGGGTCTCTTCGAGGGTCACACCACAAAGGTGAACTGTCTGCTAATCATACACATTCAAGGGAAGACAGCGTGTCTGTATACGGGATCCAGTGACCACACTGTACGTTGCTACGATGTGAAGGTGGGTCATTACACCGCGTGATGGATCCTTCCATCAACCTGTGTTGTTAACAACGAAGGAATAGAAAGAGACTGGTTCAACTCCTTTAACTTGTTACAGTTGAGCAGGAGACGACCCAGCACCGCGAACTTGTTTATCTGTACAGTTGGTCCGCACCTCAATTCTCATTTATCCACTGTAGCATCACATCCCTTAGCTTGAAAGTACATCTAACAAACTCCATTCTGAAATTTTCAGTTGGCTCCCAGCATGTTTGGGGGGGTGTGGGAGAGGTTGGCTGTGTTAAGGATTTGCAGATCGCCGTTGCCTTTTGAGTGAAATTGTACTTCTCGACATTGTCCCTGAATGGTTTAAGGGCAACGTGTAGTCTTGTGACCCTCTGATCTGGAGTCTTCTGCTAACACTCTATCTTAAGCTCCTTAAATATGTGCCTTAAATACTAGGTCATCCCTTAAGCTTTTAAGATGATAAGCAAACAGAGGGTTAGAGTTGGATGTTTGGTTTGATTGAAACTTTTGAGTGCACAGATTGGAAGCCTCCTCATGTGCTTTGAAGGTCGAAGCCTGAGAAATGCTGAGCTGGTGAAGTGAATGGTCTGACGCTGAAAGAGTGTGACCAGGAGGATGAGCCATTCCACTTCCATTGGCACTGAACAGGAGAGATCCAGCAGCTCCCTGCTTCTGGGAGTTTTGGGACCACTGGCTGTCCAATCTGATTGAAGGGAGTGGGGAGCAATGATGAAATTGATGAGCCCAGGGCTGTTTGAACATACTCCTCCTGTAGGAGAAGAGCGACACGATGGCTCAGTGGTCAGCACTGCTGCCTCACAGCACCAGGGACCCAGGTTCGATTCCATCCTTGAGCGACTGTGTGGAGTTTGCACATTCACCCCATATCTGTGTGGCTTTCCTCCGGGTCCTCCGGTTTCCTCCCACTGTCCAAAGATGTGCAGGTTAGGTGGCTTGGCCATGCTAAATTGCCCATAGTGTCCAGGCTAGGTGAGTTAGCCATGGGAAATGCAGGGTTACACAGATAGGGTATGGATCTGGGTGGTATGGATTCAATGGGCCAAATGGCCTGCTTCCAAACTGATAACAAATTGTTCTGTGAAAAATGATGGCACAGCTATGTTATATTTGTCTGCTGGAAAATTGGGGGTGCCCCTCCCTTGTATATTGTTGCCCAGTCTTCAAAGAACAGCCTGTGTGGAGGTTGGGACCACTGTAATTACTGAACCTTGCTGTAGTATCATCATTGTAACTCTTTGCTTTCGATTTCAACAGAGCAAGATGCACCTGGACCAGTTCACTTTGCCAGACCGTGTGCTGAGCTTGCACAGTCGATGGCGTATCTTGTACATTGGGCTGGCCAATGGTTCTGTATATTCCTTCAGTGTTAAGGTAAGCACATAGGTGCATATCCCCCTCCCCCTCCCCCCTCCGTTCATGTGCATGGACATCCCCTCCCCTTGGGCCTGCCCTCACTTTCACCCCTCAGGCTAGCTACCCCCTCCCTTGGACTCCATCCTTTCCTTTTTCCTGTCCCTCGGGCCTGCAGACTGCAAGGCTTGTAATGGGGTCCAAGCCCTGGGTTTTTAAACAGAGTATTATTGATGTTCTTCGAGCAGGTTTTTGGTTGCTCACATCTTCTGTAAAACCAAACTGATACAAAACTCCAGATGTGATATTATAACTTACACCGTCCAGTTTACCCAGTACCCCATTGCTCTGCACCTACTCCCAGTCTGGCACTGGTTAGTTTTAAATTCTTATCCTCATTTTCAAGACCCTCAATATCTCTTAATTTCCAAATCTGCAATCTTCATTTGTATGTTCCTGTATTTCTGGCCTCTCGTGCATTCCCAATTCTAATTGCTGCAATTTTGCCATCTAGACTCCATCCTCTGGAATTCCCTCTGAGTCTACCTTGCATTCCTCTCCTAAGACTGCTTCTTAAAACTCTTACTTGACTGGGCTTTCAGTTATCTCTCTCTTTCTGGCTGGTGTTAACATTTGCTTGATTATACTATTTTACTGTGAAGTACATAGGGCCTTTCACACAGTAAAACATTGCTAAGTAAAGTAGGAGATATTATTGAAACAGAGGGAATCAGTAAAACTGGGTTGGGCTTTGTGGAAATGGAAAAGAGGTGTGCACAACAGTATAAACTTAGTGTGGCTCGTTTCTCTATATCACGAAACCACGGTGAATCTTTATGGAACACTGGTTCATTCCCAACTGGAGTATCGTGTGTTGTGCCCGATTCTACATACCAAAGGCGTGTAGGCATTAGCGAGAGTGCAGAAATGATTCATAAGCATGGTTCTGGGATAAGGGGCTTCGGTTCACAGATTGATTAGAGAAACTGGGCTTGTTCTCCTTGGAGAAGATTCAGGGGAGATTTTGTAGAATTATTCACCTTCTGGGCCAGTCTGAGCAGAGTAGATGAGGAGAAACTGTTCCCATGGGCAAACTTGAGGGAGAAATGTTTTGATGTAGCGAGTGGTTAGGAAATGTATTGCCCAAGAATGTAGTGGAAGCAGGTGCAATTGTGGCTTTCAAGAGGGAATTGGCTAAACACCTGAAAGAATATTTAGGACTACAGGGGAATGGTAGGGCAGTGGATGAGCTGCAATTGTCTTACAAAAAGATGGCACCAATATAATGGACTGAGTGACCTGGTTCTGGTATGTCATCGTTCTATTGTAAGGCATGGGCCAGGATTGGAGAGGACCCAGAGAACACTGCTGTCAGTATTCCATATGTGGTCACACCAAAGCCCTGTATATATTTAGCAAGATTAGTTGCCCTTATACCCTTGATATAAAGGATAATTGATTTATCTTCCTGTTTGCTTGCTGAATTAGCATGCTACCTTTATGTTTCTTACACTGGTACACCCAAATTTCCCTGAACTTTTATAAGTTTCACTTATTTTTAGAAAATATTCCCATTTCTGTTTTCACAACCAGAGTGAGAAGCTCATTATTTCCTATCTGCCACCTTACTGCCCATTCACTCAACCAGTCAGTATGTCTTTGTAGCCTCTCGGAGTCCTCATAGTTTATATTCTCCGCTAGCTTTTTATTGCCAGCAAAGCTTCTCTTCGTCTAAGTTAATATAGAGTGTAAATAAATAGGCTCAATTACTGATCTTTACAGCACTCCATTAGACATTGCCTGCCAACTTGGAAGCTCTGTCCTTGCTGTGCTGTCCTGTCCATTAACTAATCCTCCACTCACACTAATACATTACTGTCCAGGTTCAGCGATGTGTTCAAATTGATTGATTTTTTTTTCATTACTCTGAACTGCTACAAGCCTTTTATGTGGCACCTTATCAGCAAGTGCCTTTGGAAATCCAAATATTCAACGTCAAATGGTTCCCCTCTATCCACCCTGTTAGTTGTATCCTCAAACGTCTAATGACTTTATTAAACACAATTTCCCTTCCATGGATTGTGTTCAGGCTATGCTTTGCAAAATGCATTGTTAGGACTTCCTTAACAGATGCTAGCACTTTGCTGTTGACAGATGCCAGGCTAACAGGTATATTTTCCTTGTTTCCTCGTTCCCATCTTTCTTGAATATCAGTGTTAGATTTGCTAACCGGTCCTCAGATACAATTCTAGAACCTAGAGGATTTTTAAAACCCATAACCAGCATGTCCACTATCTCAGCGGCTTGCTTCTTCAGAACTCGAGTTCCTGGGAATTTGTTGGGTTTTATTCTCAAGTTTTCTCCAGTACCTTTCTCTGATATTAATTATCTTATGTTTCTCATTCTTATTTAAATTGGTTGTCCCTTGGTTGTCTCTTCTACCGTGAACAGTGTCCAGTATTTAATCAATACTTTTCTTATTTCTTCATTCTCAATGATTTTTCCTGATCCTCTGCCTTTTACTAATAAAATCTTTTATTTTAAGCTGTTGTGTTCTCTCTATATTCTGCAAAACAACTTTTATTGACTTTGTTTAACATCTGTTGATGTTTCCAACTGCACTAAGCTAATTGCATCCCATTTCCCAACCAATCCTCTCAAACTGTATCATTTGAAATCTTTACTCTTCCATCTCTTCCACCAATGCTTTGCCCTGCTTTTCTGACAATTCCAAGTGCGTGGGCATTTTCTCAAGACAATGGCAGCGTGGAAGGACTTGGAAAGCAGGCAGGGTTAGTTGATACCTGCTGAGAAGCACCGGGACACTTTTGATGAGCTGAGTGGTCTGTTTCTATTGTCTGGTAAATACGGAGAGTGATCATTCCCTTCTAATGGGGTGAGTCCAGGACATCCTGAATTGCTTTTTTTTCTTGCTCCTATTTCCTCAGACCAACAAACAGCTCGATGTGTTTGACTGTCATGCTCCCCGAGCAGTCAGCTGCTTGGCAACAGCGCAGGAGGGAGCCCGCAGACTGCTACTGGTCGGATCGTACGATTGTACCATCAGTGTTCGTGATGCCAGGAATGGGTTATTGCTGAGGACATTGGAAGGTCACACTAAGACTATCCTGTGCATGAAGGTATGGCTGGTGAAGTGCTGCACATCAGGGTGGGGTCTGTGGCAAAAAAAGACTTGAAATGTCTGCTGTCAGGAAGTGGGTGTGATGTGTGTGACGGTAGAGGAGAGAGACCTGTGTATGTGCGCGAGGGTGAGAGTGCTGTGTCTGGTTGCAGGGATCGGACAGATGCTGTCTGACGTGTGGCATCTGTGCCTGGAGACAGCAGTGACTTATGTTTTGTGTTTTCAGGTGGTGAATGACTTGGTTTTCAGTGGCTCCAGCGATCAGTCTGTACATGCTCACAACATCCATGTAAGTTTTCACTATCTGGAATTCAGATGTTGTTTAATATGTTTTAGTATTTCAAACGGACCTTAAACACGTGACCGAGCAGTTAATTCGTGTTTTCTCAAGATCCTGCTTGAAATAAATCCTAATGCAAGAGTAAAGGAGCCTTGTTTAGGAGTTACTGGTTTAGACCCCATTCTGTGGTAACATTACTCCTTCAGTGGTTTAATGCACAGCAAAATCTTGAGTTTTCCAGGACAGGAAATCTTCAAGTTGATTTTCAGTGCCTGCTGAGCAAGCAAATTTGAACCTGGCAATGTTGATATCAATGAACACAACAGCCCAGGGCTAATGCACTTGAACAGGTTTCAGAAATGGTACTTATACAACCTATATTTCTGACATTAGAATTGAACCCCTGTAGGTCCAGTGTCACTCGCGGATTAGTCCTGCTTATTTTGGATATGTCATTGAGAGAGCCAAAGCATTCAATTAAAATGCGAACACAAACGTTATCACCAAATTGTTTAAATTCTTCTTCGTTCTTTTCCTTCATATATGATCCAAAATATATCTGGTAATCATGTAACGGAGCCCAAAAACAGACTGGACAAAATCACCCTTGGGTTTCAACTCCTCACTTGACGTGAGAGCAAAGGTGTGTATTTCAGTAGTGCCCACAACTGACAGTATGGTATTGACCAGATTTTGTTTTTATTATATCAGGAGCTAAATATAGACCCAGTGCACCGGGGAGACCTGTCCTCCTTTTAGACACAGTCCCCTTGGAATGTGTGAAGGTGTTGGCCGTGCTTCCGTTGGTAGCGTTCTTGCCTCTGAATCAGAAGCTGAGAGTTCAGGTCTTACTCCAGAATATAAGCACAGAACTCAAATCTGACATTTCGCTGAGGGCACGTCAGCATTCAGAGTTGTTGTGTTTCAGGAGAGATATTAAACTTCGGCCACCCTCAGGTGGATGTGAAAAATCCAGCGACACTGATTTCAAGATACAGACGGCTATCTCCCAATGCGCTGGCCAGTATTTCCCCCTCTGTCTACCTCAGCAGAGCAGATTGTCTGGCCATTATTACATTGTTTTTGTGGGAATTCTGCTTGGCTGCCATGTTTCCCACCTTCGATCATCAGTAACTTACAAATGTTTCAATGGCAAAGGACTTTGGGACATCCCATTTTCAAGGAAGGTGTTGCATGAATGTTTTTTTTTCTCATCCACCTGAGAGCTCAAATGGGGCCTCAAGTTTCAATCAAAAGGCAGTGCTGCACTCACTCAACCCTGCACCGAAATGTCGCTCTCAATTATGCATCACTTTGTTTGTGTATCAATTATTTAAACTTCAAGTTAAGGGGCATGACTCAGACTATGCACGTGATAGAAAGCTGACTGTGTGCTCATAGTGAGAAGGGAAGGTGTAGACTGCAGCAAGATATAGTGGCTTGTCAGGTGTCAGGACAATAGCAATTGCAGTGTTGTCCAGACAAATGAGGGGTAATCCACCCAGGCAGGAGAAACCAGGCAGAGTAATGCACAATTATAATAACTTGTGGGATACTGAGAAGTGTCGTTCAGGTAGGTAGGGGTTGTTTACTTTGGAACACAGCACTGAGAGAAGATTTAGCTGAGTTGTCTAAAATTGAGGGATAGGTCGGAAGAATTTTCCTTTGGTAAAGACGACAATAACCAGAGGTCATAGATTTAAAATCATTGATGGAAGGATTAGAGTTGAGTTGCGTGTTTTTTTTTCACCCGGAGTTTGATGGGTACGTGGAACTCATTCCTAATAGGGTGGGAGGAGGAGTAACCCTCACTGTGTTTAAAAAAATATTTGCACATGACCTTGGCAGTGGTGTAACCTGGAGGGAAGGAGACCAAACAAGTATCATTGAGTTAGAAGCAGTTTAGGGAAGATTCACTTGACTGATTCCGGGTATGATGGGTTATCATACAAAGGCTGGAGCTCAGAAGAATGAGATGATCTCATCGAAACACAAGATCCTGAGGGAACACAGGAGTAGGTCATTCTGCCCATTCAGTAACATCATGGCTGATCATTTACTTCAAAGCCTGTTTTCTGCATTTCTCTCTGCAACCCTTGATGTCATTAGTCTCCAGAACACTGTCAATTTCTGTCTTGAACCTACTCGGTGAATCAGGTTCCACATCTCTGCAATTCACCACCTTCTGAATGAAGAAATTTTTCCTCATTTCAATCCAAAATGGCCTGTTCCTGGTCCTGAGATAGTGTTCCCTGGTTTTTGATTCAATAGCCAGGGAATACATCTTACTCACATATACCCTTCATGAATTTTGTAAGTTTCAATGGGGTCACTTCTCATCCTTCAAAACTCTGGGGAATCCAGATCTAGAGTTCTCAGTCTCTCCTCATAAGACAATCTCACCATCCCTGGGATCGATCTGGTGAACTTCCGTTGCACTTTCTCGAAGGGAGACATGTATTCTTCCTCACATAAGAGCACCAAAACTTTGCACATACAACTACAGGCCACCTTTATTCCTGTTCTCAAATCCACTTGCGATGAACACCAGTGTACAATTCGTCTTCCTACGTGGTTGCTGCACCTACCTGCTGACTTTCAGTGACTCATGAACAAGAACACCCAGGTCCCTTTGGACACTTGTGCTTCACAGCAGCCCCTCATCATTTGAGAAATATTCTTCCTTTCTGTTTTTGTTTTCTACCAAAGTCAATAACTTCGCACTTTTTCTAAACTGTTCACTTAGCATGTTTAAATCCCATTGCACCTTCCTTGCATCCTCCTTAGTTTGGTTTCATCAGCAAATTTTGGAAATATTGCATCTTGTTCACCGCATCCAAAACATTTGTATATCCTATGAGGCAAGCAATGATCCTTGTGACAGACACCCCACCAGCAACACCCTACCATCCTGAGAGTGATCTGTTTGTTCCAATCCTCTGTTTTGTGTTCATTAACCAATTCACAATCCATACTCATACAATTCCCT
This sequence comes from Ginglymostoma cirratum, assembly GCA_024137785.1. Classification (NCBI taxonomy): domain Eukaryota; kingdom Metazoa; phylum Chordata; class Chondrichthyes; order Orectolobiformes; family Ginglymostomatidae; genus Ginglymostoma; species Ginglymostoma cirratum. The sequence goes on from JAHRHZ010000133.1 coordinate 3,508,474, forward strand.
CCAATCCCATCTACAGTCATTTTGTTTACTAACCTCCTCTGTAGTGTGATTTTCTCACACAACTCCAAAAAGCTTGAGGCGTGATTTCCCCTAAAGCTGTGTCCACTCTGCCAAATTTTACTAGTATTTTCTAAATGTCCAATTATCGCAGTCTTCAAAATGGATTCTCACATTTTCCCTGCTACTGTCAGGATAACAATCTGTAATTCTGTGTCCACTTTCCCTGTTAAATGGTGAGTCTACAGTTGCCACATTGCAGTCGCAGGTACCTTCACAGGAACTATAGAATTTTGAAAGTTTACCACTAAAGCATCCATTATCTCTCTAACCACCTCCTTGAATGGTCTGATCTGGTTCAAGAGATTAATCAACCTTCAATCCAGTTAACTTCTCAAGTGCACCCTCTTTATTAATTCTAATTTCTTTCGGTTCCTCATTTTCACAAGATCCCTTGCCTGCCCTGTACTTTTGGGAGAATTTCTGCGTCTTCTATGAAGACAGACGCAAAGCAACCATTTAGTTCCTCGGCCCTTTCCAAGGCTTTACATTATAAGCTTTTCTGACCCCACTTGTAATGGATCCACACTTGTCCTAACTTTTCTCTTTACATAAGCTGACAGTCCACCTTTATGTTCTCACTGGTTTGCATAAATATTCCATCTTCCCTTTCTTAATCAGTTTCTTGATCCTCCTTTGCTAGGTTCTAAATTGCTCCTTTATCGCAGGCTTGCAATTTTCCTGGGATCGTTATGAACCACTTGTTTTAATCTAATACAATCTTTAACTTCTTTCATTAACCACAGTTAATTTACCTTTCCCTTTGGATCTTTGTGCCTCAGAGGAATGTATGTCTGCTGCAGTCACTGTAGTCTTTTCTTTAAATACCAGCTATTACTTTTTATTTATTCATTCAGGGGATGAGGGTGTCGCTGGCTAGGGCTCATCCCTAATTACCCAGAGAGCAGTTAAGAGCCAACCGCATTGCTGTGGGTCTGGAGTCACATGTAGGCCAGGCCAGGTAAGGATGGCAGTTTCCTTCCCTAAGGGACATTAGTGAACCAGATGGGTTTTTTCAACAATCAACAATGGGTTTACTATCATCATTAGACTCTTAATTCCACATTTTTTTTATTGGATTCAAATTCCACACCTCCTGCCGTGGGACCCAGATCTCCGGAACATTATCTGGATTAACAGTCCAGCAATAATACTGCTAGGCCTTCGCTTCCCTGCTTGTCCACTATAAACCTTTCAATAGAATTTCCCAATCCACCATAGCTGCTTCTGCCTCGTTGCTTCATAATCTCCTTTCCTCACATTTCGGACCCTTGACAGGGTGGATGCTGAGAGGATGTTTCCCCTTGTAGAGAGACTGAAACTAGTGGGCACAGTTTAATAATAAGGCAGAATTTTTACTGAGACTGTTGGTCTGTGGAATCTCTTCCTCAGAATGTAGTGGGTACTAAATGATTGAATGTATTCAAGTCTGTGTTAGATTTTTGATAGAAAATGGTGACAAGGGATATGGGGGTGGGCAGAAAATGGGGTTGCATCGTCCATAATCTTATTGAATAATGAAGCGGATTTAAGAGGCTGGAAGGCCTACTTTCAACTGACAGACAAGAGGGATTACATTACTTAGTTTGAGGGTAAATATTCTTCCTGTATAAATCAAGTCTCTGCAGCGGGATGTGAACCCACAACCCTGACACTTAGAAGCAAGAGGTTGCCCTCAGAGTGACAGCTGACATCTACTGTCATGACCTGTGTGCATATTGGTTGACCTCCGCTTAAATCCAATATCCTGTCAACACCTGATTGCTTTGACCTGTCTGAATTGCTACTAGGCTAATGTGTTGAAGTTTGTCAAGAGAGAGACAGCAGGTCCCATGCAAATGTAGCACTCGGCAAGTAGAGGTTTCAGGGGTCCCAGAGTTCCTGGAGATGATTTTGATTAGCTTGCATTCAGAACCAAACTGACTACCTTGTACCTTTTCTTTAATGTCAGACGGGAGAATTAGTGCGGATCTACAAAGGCCATAACCACGCCGTCACAGTTGTAAACATCCTGGGAAAGGTGATGGTGACAGCCTGCTTAGACAAACTAGTGCGAGTTTACGAACTACAGGTAAGCTAGCTGGTGTGTACAGCTCTGTCACTGTGTAACATGAGTACAGCACTGATATATACAGGTCTGTCACTGTGTAACACTGGAGTACACTACTGGTGTATATAGCTCTCACTATGTATCAGTGGAGTACAGTACTGGCTTATACAGGGGTGTCACTGTAACACAAGGTTGCAGTGTTGGTGGGTACTGTTCTGTTCTTATTCTTTCACAAGTGTGGATCATTGCTGGACATCATTTATTGCCATTGCTAATTGTCATTGAGAAGGTGGCACTAAGTCACTTTATTGAATCACTCCAGTCAACCTGCTGCAGCGACACCCCCATAGTACTATTAGGGTGTTTGAGAATTTTGACCCAGGGACAGTGACGATATATTTCCAAGTCAGGATGGTGAGTAGTTTTGAGGGGAACCTGTAGGTGGTGAAGTTCCCATGTATCTGCTGCCCTGCCCTTCTGGGTGGAAATGATTGTGGTTTTGGAAGGTGCTGTCTAAGGACCTTTGAATTGCTGCAATGCATCTTGTAGAAAGTAGCAGCATTGTGAAATGAGCGTTGGTGGTTGAGGGAGTGTTTGTTGGTGGATGTGGTGCCAGTCAAGTGGGCTGCTTTGCCCTGGAGGGCATCAATACCTAACTGCACTCATCCAGGCAAGGGGAGAGTTTTCCATCGCCCTCCTGACTTGTCTGACTTGGGTTTTCGGGACTCAGGAGGTGAGTTACTTGCCGCAGTATTCCTAACCTCTGACCTGTTATAGTGGCCGCTGTACTTGTATGACTAGTTTAGGTTCTGGTCAATGGTAAACCCAGGAATTTGATAATGGGAGATTCAGTGATGGCAATACCATTGAATGTCAAAGAGTGATGGTTAGATGATACCTTTTTGGAGATGGTCATTGCTTGGCATTTGTGTGGCATGAATGTTTCTTGCCACTTGTCAGCCGAAACCAGGATATTGTTTCAGGTATTATTGCATTTGAACATGAACTGCTTCACTATCTGAGGAGTTGTGAATGGTGCTTAATATTGTGCAGTCATCGGCGAACATCCCCACTTCTGACCTTTATGATGGAGTGGAGGTCACGATGAAGCAGCTGAAACTTGAACTCCTGCAGTGATGTCTTGCAGCTGAGATGACTGAGCTCCAGCAATCACAACCATCCTTCTATGTGCCAGCTGCTGACACCAACCAGTGGAGAGTTTGCACCCCCCCCACCCCCGAATTCAGCCGTTTTGTCCGTGTTCAGGTCAAGACTAAAGCCAGGACCTGTTGCTGGAAAAGTCCAAATTGAGCATCAGGTTATCACTTTAGTCTAGTTCTGCCAATGTCTAACACTGGAGAACATTATAAGTGGAGATAACAAGGCGTGGGGCTGGATGAACACAGCAGGCCAAGCAGCATCATAGGAGCTGGAAAACTTGACGTTTCGGTGAAGGGTCTAGGCCCGAAACGTCAAGTTTTCCTGCTCCTATGATGCTGCTTGGCCTGCTGTGTTCATCCAGCCCCACGCCTTGTTATCTCGGATTCTCCAGCATCTGCAGTACCTTTTATCTCTGATACAACATTATAAGTGGACTTGGGTCTGTCACTATATAAAAAAGGTGCAATGTTGGTTGTTTCAGTCTGTCATTTTTTAACTGGGTTGCGATACTCTGAACTTAGGTCTGCTACTGTACAGTTACAGTACTAGTGGATGCAAGTGCTAACATTGTATAATACTAATGTACTGGTCTGTCACTATGTAAGGCTGGGTGAGAGTATTGTTAGGTACAGGTCTGCCACTGTACGACACTAGTGTACAGTCCTGGTGGGTGCAAATGTCTGTCACCTTTGACCAGGAAGCTGCATGTTAAGAAAATCTTGTGTCTTTAAAATGTCTGTGAAATTTGTACTTGGGTTTAAGAACATTTGAAAAGGTCCCACGTCGGGTCTCAGTAAGATCACCCCTCGTTCTTCCAAAATCTAACAAGTGTAGGGTCAACCATTCCTGAGAAGGCAATCTCTTCAGTCCAGACATTAGCCTCATGAATCTTCTCTGAACTGTTTCCTATGCAAATCTGTTCTTGCTTAAGTCAGGTCACCAAACTGTACACATCCTCGTGGCCTTAGTAATTTTAGTAAAACTTACAATGGCACCATAAATTGGAGCAGGAATAGAATATTTGCCCTGCCAAGCCCACTCTGCTATTGAGTAAAATGATATCTGCTCTTGGATTTCAACTCCTCCTTTCTGCCTGCTCCCCACATCAGGTCATTCATTCAACTGAAGCACCAAAATCTGTCTATGTCTACCTTGAATATACTCAACACCCCAAGCCCTCTGAGCTGGACAGTTCTAAGGACTCTCAACCAATTGCGTAAAATAATTTCTCCTTGTCTCAGTCTGAAACAATCTGACCCTTATCCTGAAACCCTGTCCTGTGTTTTAGGTTCCCCAGTGAGCCAAAACAAACTCTGTGCACCACTTCAAGACTTCATGTTTGTTAATGAGTTCTCCCCTCATTCTAAACTCCAGAGGATATAGACCTTTACTTCTTCCATCATCTCAGAGACACCTCTCTCAGCCCAGAAACCTTTGCCATACCATCCCTAATGCACGTTACACATTGAAACCAAAACTGCACGACATGCTTCTGGTGCAAAAATCATGTACAATTGTAGTGAGACTTCTTTAGTCCTGCACTCCAATCACCTTGCAATAAAGGTCAGCATTCCATTTGCCTTCCAAATTGCTTGGTGACTTTGTGATTCACATTAAAGATACGCAGATCCCTCTGAACCATATCATTCTGTAGTGTCTCTTCATTAAAATAATATTCTGCTTCTAATTCTTCCTGCCAAAGTAGGCAAGTTCACATTATACACCATCTATCGTATATTTTCCCATTCACTTAACCTTATGTATCCTCCTCACAACTCGCTTTCTAACCTGACTTTCTATCACAAGCAAATTTGGCTGCAGTACATTCAGTCCAAGTTATTTCTGTAGGTGCAAGTATTTGAGCCCTCAACACTGATCACGACAGCACTCCCGGTTATTTCATCAATCTGACCCATTTATCCAGATTTTGTTTTCTGTTGGTTAGCTGTTCTATCACCATCAACAACATGAACTGTTACCCTTTCACATAGCACCAGCCATGCTGCAGCAGGACAGTGTTCTCAAACTCCTAGTGTTTCCCAAGCTCCGTACAGAGCAGTCTGTTTACTGTTTGAAAATAAAAAGAAAACCAGAATTTCAGAAGCTCTTGGAGAAGTGATGTGTGACCCAGCTAAAAGGTTCTGAATCCTGAAATCAGTGTGAACAGCTCAGGCATACAAAAGAGCCAAGGGTTTGTATCAGGTTTGTATCAGGTATCAGCTTGTGAGATTAGAAACTGTTGCCTGCTTAGTTCAAGAGGAACTGGGGAATAGTTCCCTGTCAGAACTTGTGACCTGAACAGAGGGTTCATAGCACTCTGACTTGTTGGTGGTAATGTACCTGTGAAGCTGGCTACAAGTTTGTTGCTGTGTAAAATTACAGCACAATACTGATGGTTTGAGGCCAGTCATCTTTACCAACCACACACTGTTTAGGTTCTGCCCACAATTACCTTGTATTTTAATGCTGGTGACGTGGTCTTACATTTGAATGTTATCTGCTACACAATCTCACACAAACAAGTGTGACAGGAAAGAGACCATCTGGTGAAATGTATCTGTCATATTGTATTTATTTCTAGAATACTTCTGAGGACATTAAAATTCATTTTTGTTTCCATTCCTATGTCTTTAATTTCTTCCAGCCCTGCAAAACTTTGAGATGCCTAAATGCCTCTACTTCAATCCCCCTGTCAGATTTTAATCATCCCATCATGATTTGAACTGTCAAGAGCCTAAGCTTTCTAACTAAATCCATTCACCACCGCTCCCCGCACCCCCCCCCCAACCCACCACCACCGTGCTCCTCATGGATCCTCATGCAGTTCTGTGTCTCATTCTGTTTGATTGTGTTCCTGTGAAGAGCTTTGAGATTGTTTACCTGTGTTAACAGGGCTATGTTTACCCAATTTAAAGTTAAGCATGAGAGCATGTGAGAGAATTGTCTAACAGTGTGTCCTTTTTTTTCTCTTTTGGTGTCTAGTCACATGATCGTTTGCAGGTATACGGAGGCCACAAGGACATGTTGATGTGTATGGTCATACACAAGAGCATGGTGAGTGTCAGCAGCAACCTGATTAAATATGAATGCTCAACTTGCAGTGATCCACTGGAATCAAGGAGATGTCCCTGTCCCCACCTGGCTCTGTGATACAGCAATGAATGGCAAGGTCACTGCTGTAGTATCTGTTTGACAAATCCAAATTGTAAATCCAGTGAACCAGAGCACTGGACTAATGATCTAGAGAGAAACAAGTATTCAGATCCCACCAGGGCAGCTAGGCGGGAGGTTAAATACAATGAATGGAAAGCTCAACAATGACAATTAAACTCCCAAATTGTCATTAAAAAAATTTGGTTCCTTCCTGTCCTCGAAGTAGATCTGCCCTCCTTAGCCAGTCTGATCTTTATGTAAGATAACAAGGTGTGGGGGCTGGATGAACACAGCAGGCCAAGCAGCATCATAGGAGCAGGAAAGCTTGACGTTTCGGGCCTAGACCCTTCATCAGAAAATCATTTTCTGATG
>JAHRHZ010000133.1:3520266-3600374 GCA_024137785.1 Ginglymostoma cirratum
GCTTTCCTGCTCCTATGATGCTGCTTGGCCTGCTGTGTTCATCCAGCTCCACACCTTGTTATTTCGGATTCTCCAGCATCTGCAGTACCTATTATTTCTGATACAATTTTACTCCTGGCGCAATGGTCAGTTACCTGAATTTCAGCCTCACATTCCTTAACGTCATCTTCAAAGTTGATCGCCATTGAAGGGAGATGGGGAGCTAGAACAGAGAGCGAGAGTCAATTTCTCAGTGCACTCACTTGCTGCTTCGAACCCTGCCGACTGTACCATTGCTGTGATGGCTGGCTCCGACTAACTGAGCTGCCATTTTGTTCCCAAACCAGCACCATTGACTATTAAGACCCAAGCCTGATACCCTTCATTCCAACCCTGCCCACTGACTTACGGGTTTTATTTCAGTGTGTGGTGCCTGATCTCTGAACCACCTCCACGTCCAAAATAAGAATCTGGTGACTCACTGACTGAGTGGTTAGGGGATGTTTGAAATGAGGCCAAACCCGATTCCAACAACTCATGGATCCCTTTCAGCACTCCTTCAGCCCATTGGCAATCTGTTACTCCCAGATCCCCACGCCCTGTCATCAGCTCTGAAACTACTACTCTCGCGCACCAATCATGCTCTTGTTCAGATGCTCAATCTGTTCACGTAGGGCTGTCAGATGCTCCGGTTGTTTCTTGAGATTGATCCTCTCAATCTGCTGGGCAATACTCAATTTCACCATCTCCACCCTTAGCAGCTTCCAAATGACAACATCTTTCTGACACAGCGTCTTGATCTGTTAAAAGTAAATTCACCAAACATGTCACTCATCAACTCAAAGTGCTTTCCACTGTAAGTAAATACTCTCTAAGCAAACACCCCCAGGACAGGGACAGCACAAAGCTGAATCAGAGTTAAGCTACTCTTCTAACTGAGAGTAAAGCTCTGTCTACACTCCCCATCAAACATTCCCAGAACAGCTACAGCATAGGATATGCTACACATAGGTGTCCACATATGCTACACATAGGTGTCCAGATATGGATACTGAGTGGAGCTTCCTCTACACAGCCCCTGTCAAATACTCCAGGGACAGGGACAGCAGAGGGTTAGATACAGAGTAAAGCTACCTCTACACCATGCTAGGCTACAAAGTAGCAAGGGGCAAGGTAAGTGATAGTGTTTAAGGTAGGTTGGGGATAGATGGAGAAATCAGGCCTGTTGGGGGGAATGTGGGTGTCAGGGTTGTGGTGGGGTTGATGGATATGAATTGGGAAAGGGAGGGAGTGTGTCCAGATATGGGAAAATAGGCATTGGGTGCAGAACAGCAAAGGGAGGAGCTCATCCTGGGACACAGGGGTGAAGGACAATCAGTTCCACTGGGTGTGGTATGGGGGAAGTGAAAGGATGATGTTAGGTACTAGGGGTGTCAGGTCAGGATCTGAGGGAAGTGTAGTTGAGAGTGTGAGGTAAATTCGAGACAGTTGAGTTGTTACTCAGGAGAACTTTAGGAAAGTTAGACTTTTAGTCTAAACTAGTCATTGCTGAGCAGAATAATCTATTTCCCATGCATTTCTTTGCTATCTGTTGTGATGAGGATTTCGCAAGATCTCCATGTGTAACTCCTATGTACACTGGAATAATGTATGTCAGGCCATTGGAAATCCTATGATTGTTTGGGAAAGGGGACCAAAGGATTTTTGAGAAAATGGACATTTTAAACAAGACAGGAGAACGCCATTCAGTCCCTCATACCTGCTCCACCATGCAATATGATCTTGGCCGACCCGAAATAAAAACAGAATGCTGGAGAAACTCAGAAAATCTGGTAGCATCCATGGATTGAAGGAAGAGTTAGCGTTTCAAGTCCAGTGAGACACTATCAAACATGAAGTTAACTTTGTTTCTCTCCACAGATGCTGTCAGACCCGCTGAGTTGCTGCAGCACTTGCTATTTTTGTATCAGGTATAGCATCTGCAGTACCTGTACTTTATTTTATGTGCTCACCGCCTTGTGAGCTCAACTCCACTTTCTTGATTCTCTTATAAATCAAAAGTCTGATTCTACTTGGCGAAGAGATAGACAATGAGCCAGCCTCCACTGCTCTCTGGGGAAGGGAGGTTCACAAGACCAATGACCTGCAGAGAAGAAATTCCTCCTCTTCTCAGTCTTTAACGGAGATCTCTTACCTTGACAGTGGCCCTAGGTTTAGACTCTCCCACGAGGGGAAACATCACTCAACATTTACCCTGCCAACCCCCTCGGCATCTCACTTTTCAATAAGATCACCTGTCGTTCTTCCAATTTCTAATAGGTATAGCTTCAACCATTCCTCATTAGCAAAACCCCTTCATCCAGGAATCGGCCTCGTGAACCTTCTCTGACCTGTTTCCAATATATCCCCTATGACTGGTCACACCAATACCTTGTACAGTTGTCATTAGTCTTCCCTACTTAAAGGCCAAAATATTGATAGGCCATTCAGCCCATCAAGTTCTTGAGAGGCCAATGTCTGACACACACAATTTTTGATTCTACTGTATTTTGGGAGAGGCAATGGCCAAGTGGTATTATCCTTAGACTATTGGTCTAGAAAGCCAGCTAATGGCAAATGGTTGAATTTGAATTCAATAAAGAATATAGAATTAGGTCTACGATGACTATGGAACCATTGTCAATTATTGGAAAACCCCATCCAGTTTACTAATGTTCTTTAGGGAAGGAAATCTGTTATCCTTATCTGGTCTGGCCCACATGATTCCAGACCCTCAGCAACATGACTGACCGTTAACTGCCCCCTGGCTGATTAGGATGGGCAATAAATGCTGAACTAACCAGAGACACCCATATCCCATGAGTGAATTTTAAAAAATTGCTCAGTGAGTTCTACTGGGTGTAAGATGTAAAAGTGTCTTCAGAGTTTTTACCTGTTGTTTGATTTTTGGCAGCATCCCTTCGTTGACTTCACTGCTCCCCCCTAGCCTCTGCAGCGCTAACCTCACATCTCTAGGAGATAAAATTACACAGCAGTCAGTATCTGTGACAATCTAACTGAAGGAGTGCACCGCTTTGCTAAGCTGACTAACAAAATGTAGTAGTGGGTAGCACTCCCATACGGGCAGAGAGTTATTACCAACACTTAACTGATTGTATTATTCCTACAAAACATTCAAAGAGGAATGTGCATAAGAACAGCCACCACTCTAGACTCTCATTAACAGCTACAAATGGCCTCTTCCTGCACTCTCGGGGTTCTATGATTCTTCTCAGATTCTATGACTCAAGACGTTGTGGTGCTGAAGGAAATGATTACCCTCACCTTCATTCAAACCTGACTCAGGAACCACAGCCAATCTCAGACAGCTGGGGAGGATGGTACAGTCGAAAATGTCGATCACTGCAATCAGGCCAAGCAGGATGAGGTAGAATAGTTTACCTTCATCACAGCCTCACAGAATGCCACTGTCTTCATACTGTAGGCGGGGCAGGGACCTGATTGGAGGCATTCAAACATGGAGTCCCTGTAAAAACAGCGAAGCTTTTCACTGCAGTCCTGCTACAGCAAGTATGTAGTACATCGGACTGACGATACAAAAAGTTTGAAAACAGGTACCAACAGAATCAAAAACAGCTTCATCCAGCCCCATGCTTGTTACCTTGCCCACTGTTATCAGACTTATGAATGGACTTCTCATATATTAGAGTTGATCTTTCTCTGCACCTTCTCTGCAGCTCTAAGACTATATTCTGCATTCTGTTCCATTACCCTGATGTACTTATATAGGGCATGATTTCTTGGATAGCAAGCAAAACAATATTTTTCACTGTATCTCAGTGAGCCCACTCCACACATGGACAATACCCTCTACCAACCAGATAGGTAATGACCCCTACACAGGCACACACAAGCACAGACTCTGTCACATGCATGGGCCCAAACCTACACACAGGTACACATCCATCCAGGCACACCTACAAACAGACAAACCCTCCCAAGTGTGCATCAACTCTCACCCAGTCATCCACTCACACCCCCAGCAATCCACAATGAAGACATCTAAAAAGAATAAAGTTAGTCTAAACAACTGGCAGAAGAAACAACAAAACCACTCACTTTTATTTATCTGCAAAGTCAACTGCAGATTGGTGTCAAAATTGACAGTGTATTCCCACAGGATAGTCCAGTAACAACCTGATAGTCTGCCATAAGCCATAAAATCATAACTTTCAGCAGACATACCATCCCCTGGTATGGCTCATCCCAACAGAAGGGCAGAATCCCCAGAAGTGACAGTATAATCGTACACAGTCACGATGGCCCTGGGAGTCCTCAACATTGACTACAGGCCCCAGGAAGTCTCATGGCATCAAGTCAAACATGCACAAGGAGATCACTTACCATCCTATTCCCCACCCCCAGCCCCCAACCACCCTTCAGTGCTCTCCATCTTCAGTTCCACTTGGACAGGCACCAAGGGTACAGAATGACATGTGCATGGGGGAGAAGAAGAGGGGGGTATACTTCGATACTTATTACTAAGAGGGGCTCAGTCTCACTGAGTTGCCATACCTTGAAGGATACAGCTCCTGTAGTTAATGGTGAGAGAAACAAAACCTGAAGTGAAAACCAACAGCATTGAAAATTCTCAGCAGGTCAGGCAGCATTTCTGCAGCTCTGACAGCATTCAGGAAGATCAACTCCATCCAGGACAAAGCAGCCCACTCAATTGGGCATCCACTTCCTCTTCCACCAATGCTCAGTAGCAGTAGTGTACACCATATACCCCAAAGGTCTCCAACCTGTTTAAACACCATTTTTGAATTTAAGTCCAACCCAGGTCATAGCCCTAAGAAAATATAGAATGAACAGCTTATTTTTAGTGCTATGTAAGCATAGGACCAAATATCTATAATTATTCATTTTGTCCTTACTGAGTCTCAGTGTGAGACTGTGACTGCACATTATCTGCCAGTGCCTTGAAATCTGGCTTATACTTTGAGGCTGATAATGGTGTATGGTCCATCAACTGGCTATCTGTGAGGTAGGCGCAATACTTAGATTTGACTACCTCTATTTGGGAGAACGCTGTCTCGCAGAGGTAGATGGGGTCAAAGCAAGGTTTTGCTTTTAAAAAGCACAAAACGATAGATCTGTTTACAAGTCCCCAAAAATTCACTGGTCTCTGACCTGACACTCAGCTCAATAACATTTCACCCAGTAATTATCTCCATACTGGTTTTCTCCAGATGTGGAGTATAGCAGCATTTTATTTCAATATTGAGAAGACTGCAGACCCAGTTTCAACTTAAATGCATTCACAGCACGAATTTGACATGTTAAATCTCTATCCTTTCCCAGAAGTTCATAGTTCAGCTCATTTAGTTTTGATGCTATATCTGTAAACGAATCTGAAGTTGAGTGATCACACATTGTCTGGCAGCTCATTGTTAACTCAAGGAATGAGGCAAGGTGACATTTCAGGCATTAGATCTAAAGTTCTACGTAGGATCTTGCCTTGACTTAACCACCTCTCATCATTGTGCTGGATTAGTTCATTGTAGACAGCATCAAATTTGTCATGCTGAAGGGCTTTCGTTCAAATCAAGTTTACATTCATTAGAATAACTCAACTACATGAGAGAAGTCATATCCCTCCACCAGCCCCTCCACATCAGTAGCTCATGTACAACAACATTGGCAATGTGTGTGGACCATGTTGAGCTCATCAGTGCGTGCGTAGAGGTTTCCCACGATAGGGTCAGGGTCAGGGTTCTGCTGTGTTTAGTTGCTCAGTCATCGCTCTACGCTTGCATTGTGGCCATATTACACTAAGGACAATCAGACCAAAAAGTAAAAGAGAAAACAAATACATATTTGTGTGGTGTAGAAATGTTAATAGTTGATCCACCTGGAATGTATCTATGCCGTATGCTTGATTTAACATAATAAACATGCAAAGGGATCTAAATCTGGCATGCGTGCATACACAGATAAATAAATTTCTGAAGAAGGGTCTAGGCCCGAAACGTCAGCCTTCCTGTTACTCTGATACTGCTTGGCCTGCTGTGTTCATCCAGCTCTACACCTTGTTATCTTAAGTAAACACATAGTCAGACACACAGGTACACAAGCATACAGATGCATGAACATGGCTAGATGTACACAGGTATGTACCAACTGAAATAAACTTGCAGCTGAATACAGAATCGAACATATGCAAGTACAAACACACAGACTTGCTTTCTATCTCCAGAGATGCTGTCATCCTGCTGAGTTTTCCCAGCAAATTTGTTTCTTGATGCAAAAACACAAGTTGATGAATGGAACCATGCCTGGAGTATAATACAAGATGTGCTGTAACACTCAAAGGTGTAATTTTTCCAAACATATAACACACCTCTGCATTTTTACAATTTGACAAGCTGAGTGGGATTCCTGGGGTGCGAAAGCCTGTTTTAATCTTGGATAACAAGGTGTGGAGCTGGATGAACACAGCAGGCCAGGCAGCATCAGAGGAGCAGGAAGGCTGACGTTTCGGGTCTGGACCCTTCTTCAGAAATGGGGGAGGGGAAGGGGGCTCTGAAATAAATAGAGAGGTGGGGGGAGGCGACTATAGAAGGTGGATAAAGGAGCAGATAGGTGGAGAGAAGACAGTCAGGTCAAGGAGGTGGGGATGGAGACAGTAAAGGTGGGTGTAGGTAGGGGTTTGGGATGGGAGTTGGGATGGGGGTTGGTCAGTTGAGGGAAGACGGACAAGTCAAGGAGGCAGGGATGAGGCTGGTAGGTAGCGGTGAGGGTGGGGTTGGTCACTAAGGTGGGAGGAGCAGATAGGTGGGGAGAAAAGATGGGCAGGTCAAGGAGGCGGGGACGAGCTGGGCTGGTTTTGGGATGAAGTCAGGGGTGGGGAGATTTTGAAGCTTGAAAAGTCCACATTGATACCATTGGGCTGCAGGGTTCCCAAGCGAAATATGAGGCGCTGTTCCTCCAGCCTTCGGGTGGCATTGTTGTGGCACTGGAGGAGGCCTAGGATGGACACGTCATCCAAGGAGTGGGAGGGGGAGTTGAAGTGGTTCGCGACTGGGAGGTGCAGTTGTTTGTCACGAACTGACTGTAGGTACTCCACAAAGCGGTCTTCAAGCCTCTGCTTGGTTTCCCCGAAGTAGAGGAGGCCACATTGCGAACAGCGGATACAATCAACCGCATTAGCGGATGTGCAGGTGAACATCTGTTTGATGTGGAAGGTTCTTGGGGCCTGGGATGGAGGTGAGGGGGTAGATGTAGGGGCAGGTGTAGCACTTCCTACGGTTGCAGGGAGAAGTGCCAGGGGTGGTGGGCCTAGTGGGGAGTGTGGAGCAGATGAGGGAGTCACGGAGAGAGTAGTCCCTCCGGAAGGCAGGTACGGGTGGGGAGAGAAAAATGTCTTTGGTAGTGGGGTCAGATTGCAGGTGGTGGAAGTGGTGGAGGATCTGTTTTCCCTCAACTGATCAACCCCTATCCCAACTCCCTACCTACACTCACCTTTACTGTCTCCATCCCCGCCTCCTTGACCTGTCTGTCTCCTCTCCACCTAGCTGCTCCTCTATCCACCTTCTATCATCGCCTCACCGCCCCCCTTCTATTTATTTCAGAGTCGTCTTCCCCACCCCCATTTCTGAAGAAGGGTCCAGACCCGAAACGTCAGCTTTCCTGCTCCTCTGATGCTGCCTGGGCTGCTGTGTTCATCCAGCTCTACACCTTGTTGTCTCAGACTCCAGCATTGGCAGTTCCTACTATCTCTGTTTTAATCTTTGTCTTCTTTTTCCAACAAAGTGACATATTTCAGCAGGTAAATGTCATATCAAGCAACATTTGTTCTGACAGTAGGAATCTCCATCTGGTACAGTCAAACAGCAATATGCTTCCCACACTTTTTCTATTTTTGTGTTAAATTCCTGCTGTCTTTCCTAAGCATCTATACAGAGTAAAATTCCCTGGACAAGCTGAGGACAATGCTGAGTCAGAACTCTAGTTCGTGAAAGCTGCATATGATTACATTTTTGCCCCAAACAAAATGAGATCTGAGAAACAATACTGTTCTCAAATCTTTTACAAGGCACAACGCTCATCACGACTAAGACCCGCCATACAACAGAAAGATCTGATTATTCACCTTTGTGTGATTGATTCAAATCTAGCACATGCTGAGGGGATAGAAGTTTCCGTCCTCCTCCTGACTGTAACAATCTCATAAGAAGCAAACACAGGATATGCGACTACTCAGTGTTAGCTGCGCACACATTACAAAGGCTCGAGAACAACTTGTCATACAAAGAACCCAGGCCCTCGTAGTTGTAAAGAAACCAAGCTTTTTCTTGTCCACTAGGTGGAGGATTGTGCGCAGTTCTCACTGCACCAACAGCCGCTGTTCGTTAACTTACTGGCGGACAAGTGGGTCAGACTCGACCAGAAGCTGCTCTCTTAAAACATTCTGCACATTAGCATCATTCAGGTTCAGGGACACAATACTGTTACAGGCTTCCATTCGAATGCCAGGCTCTTGCTCGTAATGGAGTGCCCAGAGAAGCAAATCCTTCAGCTGCTCAGTCACATGACCAATGGCTCCTAAAGCTTCTCCATCAGGGTTTAGGTTTGGTGAATCAGCATGGAAAAGAAAACAGAGAATATCAGTGTCTTGGTCTCAATACAGTAACATTACACCCATCAAATATCGTTAGCACTGCACTCCTGCAGAAAGCCACATCAGTTTATCAGGGAGTAACATGTAAAAATGACAAACCAAGTTGACTGAAATTATAAACTGGAATTATAAACTAATTAGAGGGTCACCCCTGGGAATTACAAACCCGTTGCAGGATCTGCAAACAGATATTCCATTTGACAGACTTGGGGACCAAGTATTGAATTGAACAATAAAACTAACTTGGCCCATGTAATTACCAATAAGCAAAGGCGAAGCAGAGACACCTACCCTTGATTGCATACGCCTTGATTTTCCAAATGTGATCAGACTGCATCAGTCGAACCAGATGTTGAAGGACCTGTAGATGATACAAAGAGTTGCTCAATGTACTTGAGGTTTTCTCTGCCCCGACTCAAGGAGCTTGCCCTTGATGCAAAACAGTGGACATTGACAAACTCATCCAAATGGAAGGTGTTGCGAAGTTGGGTACAGTATTTGTGGATTGGAAGGCAGAATGTTAGAACTTGGCATTTGTCAAATGCTGGTGTTTGTAAAATGCTAGGGGGGAAAAGCAGTGTGTGGTCCCTTTAAAAGATAATGTGCTTTTTCTATGCTTAGAGATTCAAAAAGGATGTTGGTGCGCAGCAGCTGATGGCTTTGCAGGTGCACAGAGAGCACCTGAATTGAAATATGTATATCAAAAGGCTGTGCAGTCAGCAGGCCAAGCAGCAGTTTTATTTTTATCAAGACAAGTTTTGAATTTAGGCAATTAATTTGAACCAGGCACTTAGATACCAAAAACCAATTAAATTTAAATATGATGGTTTTGACAAGATAGGACCAATCTTATTGTAAGGAATATTGATATGTCATCAAGGGGATAAAAGAAGGGACAGTTGGGTAAAGACAGGAGACTGCCATCTGCAAGAGTTAACAGCCCTCATGAGAGAATTGCTAGCTCTCACAGTCTTCCCTAAGTTGTAGAGAAAGCACCAGCTAAATCAAAGGTACTTACGGCACAACTAGTTAATGTTCCTGAAAGAACAACTGACGGACAAGGCGCAGAACATTACGGAAGACACGTAACCTGGCTGTAATTTCGAGAGACTAAATTCTATATTTTATTATTTTTGTTTTACATAACTGGAATTTGTATTTATTGGAACAGCATATCATTAGAATCTTGTTTTATTCAGGAACAGTTAGTAGTTAGAAGGGGTTTATTCGGTTTGTTAATTATTTAGTTAATTTGTTCACTGTTAGAGAAAGATAAATAAATTGTTACTTGTTGATTGTAAAGTGAGTGTTGGGGTTTATTTTACTTAACCACTAGAAGTTGTTGAAAAAACAGATTACACCCCCTCTCGCACTCATTTTAACAGATTATAGGACGAGGCGTGCCTCTCTGGGTGTTTTGGTTTCAGTTATCAGAGGGGGGTCAACCTCCACTTTAAAACAAAGGAACACTCCCCTCGATGTTCTGAGTGGAATCACTAGACGACAGGCGGAGCCCAGACATCAGAACGAGTCTTCGTTACTGATCCCTACCATCTGAAAGTAATCAGGATCTGATCACTGGTTTTTCACTCATGCTCAGTCCAGGACACAACAATTGACTAATACAGTATACCTGTCACCAACCCCATGTGAGATCAGGTGAGTTAGCACAGGCAGAACAGTCTTTTGATAAGTTAACTCAATTCGGGACCAAGCAACAAATTAACTTCACGTTTTTATTCATTCACTGAATATCGGTGTTACTGGCTAGGCCAGTATTTATTATTCATCCCTAATTCCCCTTTGAGAAGGTGATGAGCTGCTTGCTTACAAAAAGCATAAGGAATGCAAGCTCATCTCAGACACAAATAAGGTTCAGGTGTGGAATAGACAGGAGAGATTGGATGCTGTCTGCTGTGTATTTGATGCTACATTCTGGTCCATTAATTATTCAATATCAGCGCTAAATATAAACAGATACCAGGCCTATTAATTACTGGATATTCATCCTGATAATAAGTGACTCATTCAGCACTCCACATGGCCCGAGGTGAATTTCCTGTGGTGGCAAAATCCACAAGCAACACTGGAAAATTATTTGCAAAGGATTAAGCCGCACAGAAGGAGGCCATGCAGCCCGTCATCCCGATACTGGCTCTATGAAAGAGCTCTCCAATAGCTCCACAGCACTACCACATACCTGACTGTGGGGGAGGAGTTGGGGTGTGGGAGGTAAGTGTTTTTTTTCCCCCAGTTTCAGCTATACATCCAATTTCCTTTTCAAAGTTATTGCTAAATTTTCTTCACTCATCCTTTCAGGCAGTTCATTCAAGATTGTGTAAAAATGACAAATTCCCTGCCTTACCTCCTCCGGATTTTTAGCAGAGTCTCTTAAATCTGATCTTTCTGTCAGTGGAAACTGCTTCTCTTCATCTGTGCCATCAATACTTCATATAATTTTGAATACTTTTACTAGGTCCCTCCTTAACCTGCTCTGTCCTAAGCAGAACCACTCCAACCTCATCAATCTCTCGATATGATTGATGCCCTCATTGCTGGTACAATTCTAGTAAAATTTCTCTGCACCCACTCCAAGGCCTTGACATCCTTCTTAAAGTGTGGTGCCCACAACTGAAAACAATGTTCCTGTTGAGGCTGAAGCAGTATTAAGCACAACATCTTTCATTTTGGATTCTAATTCTCTACACGTGAACCCAAGGATGCAATGTGATTTTGAATTTTAAAGCAATCTTCTCAATGTGTTCGCCGCCTTCACTGATTTTTATACCTACATCCCTACATTCTGTTCTTACATTGCCCTTTAAAATTATCTTTTCATTCTACTAATATTCTTTTCCTCTTTCTTTTCCTTTCAAAATGCATCAGTTCACATTACTCAGCATTAAATTTGATCCATCATGCATCTGCCTATTTCACTGAAAAAATTGCCAGTGGAAAGACAGGACCACCTCCTCATTGGGCTGAAGCTTTGTGCAGATGGAGAAGCTGACTATCTTAGCGAAAATGGTACCAGAGGCATGAGTCTGAAAGTTTGGCCCTTGTCATTGTCACCCTGCAGCTTGCAGTTCTGATTTGTGGGTGCACAGGGGAAGCTGCACATATTGAGGGCAAATCTTATTTTCATTTGTGGGATGTCCAAACTGCATCTCGCACATTTTAGACCTGGTAAAAGGTGGTCTAAACTAACTGCAGTTCTTTGGACAGGAACAGTACCCTTTTGGAGAGGTGTGGTACCCATTTGGTTATGGTCCGGGGCACATTTGTAAAAGTGTCAGGCAGCCCTTCGGGAGCGCTAAGGTCTACCTTTACCAAGAGCAAAGGACACATGATTGTGCATTAATTATAAATAAAATCACTGACGTTAACAAGCTCACCGGAACGGTCAAGCAAGCTGTCAAGGCATTTAAATCACCTGCTCTTTAAATATTTGTAGGAAATGTCTGCAGTGTTAAAAAAATTAATATGTACCATTTATTTTATATTGATACAAGTCTGATGATTGATATTATAGAATCTTTGCTGCTGACTGATTTCACATAATAATATCAGTGTGTAGTACTTGCTAGTTCACAGTTTAGATGACAGTTCTAACTGTTTATTAAGTCTTTTTTTAAAATTGGGGTTTAAGTATTTGAAGGAAAGTAAACGTAGTGAATGAGATTTATCAATGAGAGTGTTTTTTTCTAAAATACTGAATTTATCAATGTACACATAAGAGCTATATTCAATCTCAGTACAGAACCTGAGGTCTACCCATGGTGGATACTGGGGGAGCTCGTATGAAGGGTGCAAGGGCAAAGGAAAGTGGAGCGTGGACTGGACGAGTCGCACTAGGGTTATCGAGGGCCATGGGTTATGTGGAGGAGCATAGGCTGAAAACATATTATGCCAGGCCTGCTGGTTTTTTCCAGCAATTGCTGCGTGAGTGTGTTTCAGATCTCCAGCATCCAGTTCTTTATTTCAGTTAAAACTGGACTTGTGAGTCAGCAAACCAAGACATTCAACTTTAAAGATACTCATATAGTACAAATTTCACAGGGCGTGGATCTGCTCCTCCACACAACCTCATGTGGTCTGTTTTTCTGATGACTTTTCTGTCATCAGTTCCCATTCTAAGTGGCCACTGTTATGTCCACTGTAGCAAAGTAGTGCAGCCTCTGACCATTAAATGGCTCCACTGAATGAGTTCTAAAAACTTCTTTTAACTTTATTGCTACAAAAGAACTGGGTGATGTCACTGGCAATTTCTACTTGATCCACAGAAAAAACTTACACATCAAGTCCCTGTTTAAAGTGGACTCATTTACCGCTGTTTCACGTTAAAGTTGCTACTGAAATCGCGACAGTGCATCTGTTTAACGTGGTGAGTTTCAATTTAATGTTGTCAGCCTGTTCTGTGGCCTGCTTGTTTTCAAGACCTTATTTTCCCCACGTCCTTCTCGGTCTCCCCAGCCGCTTCTCCTCCATTCTTGCCCTTGTTCTCAGTCCCTCTTCACAACCACATGCACTCCAGGGCTCCTGTACAAACTCCTTTGTTTGTACTTTTACAGTCACCTGGTGTCTCTGCATGAACTGGATGTTGTTCTGAACTTGTGCTGAAGTCTTCAGCTCCACTTAGTGGCAGAAGGTGGTTAGTGGAGGTTGTGCCTGCACTGGTGGGATTTCAAGACTAGGAGGCATACTTTTCAGGTGAATGGAGAAAGGTTTTTAAAAAAAATGAGGGGCAAATTATTTTTACACAGAGAGTGGTTCGTGTGTGGAATGAACTTCCAGAAGTAGTGCTGGATTACAGTTATAAAGTTTAAAAGATATTTGGACATGGGCAAAACACGGACAAATGGGACTGGTTTAGTTTGGGATTATGGTCGGCATGGACTAGTTGGATCAAAGGGTCTGTTTTTGTGCTGTATGACTATGAATCTATAAGTGAAACTTCACTGGATTTGCGTCATTTTAACGTAATGTTTCAAATTTAGCTTTTAGCTGAGAAAGGCCCTGAAGTTCCCCCATTCACTCTGTTTGTTTTTGGTGCACATCACTGGCTTTGGGAATTTTGGAGGCAGGTGACGGTGATGTCTGCACTAACCTTTTAGTGGCTCATGTCAAGGCAGTCAGACAGCACCAAGCAATAAAGTCAGTTTTGGTGTTTCTCGCTGGAACGGTGAGAATTCCAGGGTTTTTCTCCCCCCAGTGTAATCTCCCTATTGCACGAAGCTGCCTTTGTATAGAGAATGCAGGAGTGCTGTTGTTGCATCTGGATCATGAGTGAAATTGAACCCTGCCATAATAAATGCTGGAACATCTGGCAGGTCAGATACATCTGTGTTGCACCAAGTTAACAATTCAGTCATTGAAAATCTTAGGAAATAGCTAATGGGAGTAGGCCATTTGGCCCTCGAGCCTGCTCCACTGCTCAATTAGATCATGGCTGATCTCCTACCTCAATAGTATATTTCCACACAATCCCCATCCCTTTTGAAATCTTTAACAGGCAGAAACCTACCAAATCTCTGTCTTGAACATAATTAATCACTGACACAGCCTTCCAGAGTACAGGATTCAAAAGATTCACCAGCCTCTGGGTGAAGTAATTCCTTCAGTCCTAAACAGCCTCTCTTTCATTTGGGGGCCATGTGTTTTGGTTCTAGGCCAGGGAAATCATCAGAACTAGGAAAAGTTAGAACTATAACAAATTTGAAGTTAAAGGTTCGAGTGTGTGAAGGAGCAAAAGGAAAAAAGGTCTGTGATAGGGAGGAAAATGGGAGAAATTAAATAGGGAAAGGCTTGATGTCGGAGGATCAAAGGAGGATGTAATGAGACAAGTGATGAAATGAGAGACGGACTGAGTGAAAGTGAGAGGGCAGAAATTGAAAACAATGTTAAAGGAGCTTTCTAGTTCATGGAAATTGCACCAATGACATTGCCAATGTACTGGAAATTGAACTAGGTAAGACTGACAAAATGCATGCCCCGCATATTTCAGAAACACAGCATAACAAGGGCCAAGTAGCAATGCCCTTCTGTTTGAAGGAAGTGAATGGAGTTAAAGGAGAGATTGTTCAATATGTGAACAAGTTGGAGGAGGGTGGTGGTAGAATGGGCCTCCATTTGTGGAAGAAGTGGACAGTCATAGAAGCAAAGAGATAAACAGGCAAGAAAACAGATGCTCTGGTCCAACTCGTCCATGCCGACCAGATATCCTATATAAATTTAGTCCTATTTGTCAGCATTTGGCCCATATCCCTCTAAACCCTTCCTATTCATATATCCATCTAGATTCCCTTTAAATGTTCTAATTGTACCAGCCTCCACCACCTCCTCTGGCAGCTCATTCCATACACACATCACCCTCTGTGTGAAAAAGTTGCCCCTTTGGTCCCTTTTAAACCTTTTCCCTCTCAACTTAAACCTATGCCCTTTAGTTTAGGACTTCTCCACCCCAGGGAAAAGACCTTGCCTATTTACCATAGCCATGCCCCTCATGATTTTATAAACGTCTGCTTCCGACACTCCAGGGAAAATAGCCTCAGCCTTTTCAGCCTCTGCCTGTAGCTCAAACCCTCCAACCCTGGCAACATCCTCACAATACTCCAGAAGTGGCCAATCCAATGTCCTGTATAGCCGCAACATGACCTTCCAACTCCTATACTCAATGTTCTGACCGATAAAGGAAAGCATACCAAACGCCATCTTCACTATCCTATTTACCTGTGACTCCACTTTCAAGGAACTATGAACCTGCATTCCAAGGTCTCTTTGTTCAGCAATACTCCCCAGGACCTTACGCTTAAATGTAGAAGTCCTGCCTTGGTTTGCCTTTCCAAAATGTAGCACCTCACATTTATCTAAATTAAACTCCATTCCTCAGTCCATTGACCCATTGATTAGATCCTGTTGTACTCTGAGGTAACCTTCTTCGCTGTCCACCATATATCCAATTTGCAAACATACTAATCACACCTCCTATGTTCACAACAAATCATTTATATAAATGACAAAAAGCAGTGGCTTAGAGACCACCCTGATGGAAGTTTAAGGAGACTGGATATCCGTAATGAAGAGGAGTTGGTTAAGGCCTGGAAACAGGAAACTATTAAAAGAGGCAGACAGCATTGTAAGAGTTTTGCGTGGGAACAGACAGGACAAAAGGAGAAAAAAAATAGAATCAAAATGGGAAGAAATCAGTTCAGTGCTCAGGGATAGTCTGAAATATTGGTTCTACCAGGGGCAGTCTTGTTTGTGGATCTTAGCAAAGAGGTTTAAGTAGGCTTTTGAGGGTTGGAGTCTTGGCTATGGGGTGGGATATGAGCTCCAGTGAAAACGAGGTCAGTGCGTGTGGCATTAAACTCTGTCAGTAATCTTTATTCTCCTGGGATCTAAGTATCACAGATTCTTTCTTGTAGTCACCTGGGATACCTCTGACCAGCTCCACTTTGTGCAGCTGACCAAATTTAAATGGGTAACATTTCTATGGGTCATCTGGGAATCAAAGGCCTTTGCTGTCACTGATTGTGAAACATGGATCTGTTGATTATGTCTTCTGCCAGCGGGCAAAGCAATAGCTGCCTGGCTGTTTGTCATTGTTGATGTGAGCAAAAGTCTCTAGCAGTCACCCATGTGGGTCTGCTTTTAGGAGTTCTTGAGAAAATTGGTCAGGTGCTGAGTGACCATGGATCAGTCAGCAGCTGCCAGACCTGCTGAGTTTTTCCGGCGATTTTTGTTTTCGAACTGTTCCATTTTTAAACTATGCGCAGTCTGACCTGCTTTCTGTTTCAATGTGTGTCTTCATGACTGGGCAGGCAGCATAATCAACTGGGAATCCTGCTTCGATCACTGTCAAAGATACTTGCTTTATGAAGGCAGATCACAGAGTAATTGAGTACTGTTCCTACCTGGTCATCTTTTATCTTCAGCAAACCAGCTGTCAGGCACGCCTCTCGCCTCACACCAACAGAATCATCAGTGAAACAGGCGAGGAAGCCTGGCATCAGTTTTCCAGTCATCACTCCGAGCTGACCAATACATGACAAGGCCTCGATTCGGCCCCTGCAATCCCCCTTCTCCAATCTCTCCCTGCAAAACAATTTAATACAGTACAAATACCCCTCGCACACCCACGGTCCACTCTTTCACCTCTCATACACTGACAGGTCCATATCTTTCATACTATGCCTTTAAAAATGTTCTATTGTTTAGCAAAACAATACAATCAGCCCGTATTTGTCAAATCAAACTGCATGAGAATAAGCAAGATAGGAATTGCAAGATTAAAACAGAGCAATGCGGATCAAATCTTCCTTCTATCAAGCTGATACGTGCATGATGCAACGACAACATGGTTATTGATTATCCTTTGTCATCAATGTCTCTCAAAGATTAGAATGAACCCAGACATGAGCTAAGGAAACCCCGGAGAGAGATACCTTTGAGAAACAAAGGTTAGAAGGTCTCTTTCAATGTCATGTTTCCTATTATCCTATTACTGATAACCAAGATATAACTTTCTGAAAGTGGTCTAATTTACAGTTAAATGAATTAATAGTAACCGTTTCAATTGTCAGCAAAGATTGCCCATTAAAATGTTGTGCCTATTCATTTCTAAGAGCACTTAAATCACCTACTAGCCAACTTTGATCACATTTAAGAGGCTCCTGCTTTCAAAAGCTTTGTATTACCTACATCTCCAGCTATTGTGTTTATCAACACTAGCTCCAAACTCAGATAAAGATACTACACAAAACAGATAAATAAAATAGATGCCTGAGGGATGCCACTGGTATCATTCCCCAGAGCTGATGGAAATCTCCCCGCCTTTGACTAGCTAAAGAGGACAATAGAAGAACATCTACAAATGAGGAACAATGAAGAGCAATCACGGGTTTCAAAAGAAAACATTCTGCTTGACCATGTTATTGTTTCCTCCTTAGAAAATTCACAGAGATTAGACGATGCAGTGGATGTAATTTATCTGGATTTTCAAAAGGCCTTCAACAGGATGCCCCATAGTTAGTGATCCTGGTGGAATATAAAAGATTCGGAACAGGCTTAACACAGTAGTTTTGATAGGATGTTTCCCCTTACAAGGAAGTCTAGAACAACAGGGAGCAATTTCAAAATAAAGTCTATCTTTAAGGTGGAGATGAGGAGGAATTTCTCCTCTTCGTGTAAGTAGTGTTTGAAATTCTCTTCTCCAGTGGAAATTCTCTTCTATATTCGAGTGGTGTTCAAGACAGAAAGCAGAGAGCGGGAGTAAAGAATAGTTAGAGGGGCTGAAGGTGGGAGTTATGTTTCATATGGCTCTCTACTGGATTTACTGCTGGCCACAATATACAGAAATAATTGAGACTCTGGAATTTTAAAATTAGTGGATGTCACTAAATTGGGGGGTAGTGAACATTGAGAAGGACTACCACAAAAGGTATTCAAGCAGAGGGGTGGCACATGTATGGAACAAGCTGGTGGAGGCAGATACAATTACAACATTTAAAAGGCATCTGGATGGGTATATGAACAGAAAGGGTTTGGACAGATATGTACCAAATGCTGGCAATGGGACTAGGTCAGATTGGGATGTCTCCTCGGTGTGGATCAGTTGGGCCGAAGAATCTGTTTCCATGCTGTATGACTCTACGACTCTATAGGTCACAAGAGGATATTAATAAACCTACAAAATAAGCAAACAACTGCCAAATAAAATCCAACACAGATAATTGTAAGGTAATATATTTTAGCAGGAAAAATATGGAGGTCATTTACGGGACAGTGCAAGTCCAAGTGGTTTAAAGGAATAATGGGATCGCAGAGTACAAATACATCACAAAGTTAGTATGTTACAGCAAGTGATTAGAAAGGAAAAGGGAAATGTTGGTGCTTAATTCAAGAATGGAACACAAAACTAGGGACGTTTTACCACTGCAGCCTGGGGCCTTGGTGAGACCACATCTAGTATACAGTGTACGTTTGTTTTTTTTTAATTTGGAAAAGGATATAACTATGCCAGAAGCAGTTCAAAGATGGTTCACGTGACTCGTTCCTGGGATTAAAGGCTTATCTCTGAAGAAAAACCAAACAGGTTGGTCCTATACCTATGGGGATGTACAAGAACAAAAGGATGATCTTACTGAAATGGAGGCTGAGTCATTGAACCTATTTGAGAATGGGTTAGATAGATTGCTTTGGAGCTAAAAAATACCAGGACAGTTCTGAAGATCAAGTGGGTTTATATTGTGTACACTTCAGCTGCACAAGATTAAGTTACTTTTTGACAGAGTGAGATGGCTATTTTGGGACACAATGGCACCAGAAGTTTTTGAATCAATGGATTACCTCATGATAGCCTTTGGATTGGTGCAGCTGCAGTCTGTTACAGATCTGTGCAGTGCACTCACAGATATCTATAAGCTTCCAAACAAGAAGAATTCCTCACCATTTCTCTTGGTGAGTGAAGGGGCAAAAGTTGAAAACTTTGAAAAGAAAGAATTCAAATTCAAGACCTAGGCCCACCCAATCAGCTACTGAATTGAAGTACAACCATCATTCTGCAGGCAATATTGCATCACCATTACTTAAAAAAAAACTCAAAAGATCTGAGAAATAACAAATTCATCCTTGTGGTCTGGACCCAAATACAGAATTTGTTTTCACCTGTCTACATTTACCACCCACAATATTTGTGTCAAACTTTCTGTCTTTGTTTGTTTTATTTGTGAATTAATGTATTTGAGGTTTTAAATGTGTAAAGCTTAAGTTACACAGTCATAGATTAATAATCCATTTTTATTTGCCATTTGTTAGGAATAAGTTTATTTATAATAGTTACTTTCCTGTTAATGATGAAACCTGGCATGAGTTACATTCTGCTGATAGGCAGTCAGTCAGGCAAAATACATATTTGGGATGGCTTGTGAAATAGTGAGTCTCGATCACTGATGCACTCTTCCCAACTGTAACATATCTCTAGCTTTTATCCAAGCCTATCCCTATTTGCCAGAGGGAAGATGGTGGTGAGCTGTCATCTTGAACTACAGGATACCTTGGTGTAAAGAAGGGATTTCCAGGATTTTGATCCAGTGACAGTGAACGAATGGTGATATATTTCCAAGTCAGGATGGTGAGTAGCTTTTGGGGAACTTTCACCTGCTGGTGTTCCCATGTACATGCTGCCCTTCTAGATCGTAGCAGTCACAGGTTTGGAAAGTATTGTTAAAGAAACCTCAGTGAGTTATTGCACTATATCATATGGATAATATATGTGCATCAGTGAAGGAAGTATTGTTGAAGTAGTAGATGGAATGTCATTCAAACTGGCACTGAAACATCAGGCTGGACAGCACACTTAAGTATCTAGAGTTGGGCTTGAATCACAACCTTTTGACACAGAGATGTGGAAGTAAGTAACAGCCATGGATGGCATCTTTGCAGCAGTGGAAGTCCAGACTCAACTTGCAAACAACTGACTCTGAAATCAGAAGCACACTGCTTCAAGTCTAATTCAGTGACTGGGCTCAGTCTAATGCACTCACTGCAACACTGAGGGAGTCCTGCACCTTGAGAGATGCTGTTTATCAAATGAGGTGTTAAATCTGCCTGGCCTCTTGGGTAGATACGAGAGATCCAACCAATATTTATCCCCAAATCAACTTCATGAGAAAGAGATTATCTGATCATTTACATATCACTGTTTGTTATAACTTGCTGTGTACTATATTACAGCAATAACCATACTTCAAAAGAACTAAATCACTTATTAACATCTTCACAATGTCCTGAAGTCAGGAAACATGTTAGGTAATGTAAGCAACAGCATGTAATCTGACCTCCTCAGTGGAGTATGTGCCTCAGGGACAGTTTACAGCAGTTCCTCCCTTCACTGATAAGGTAATGGGAAGTAGCTGGGATGGGGTTTTATGTAGAAATAGAGGAAAGGATGGAGAGGTTAGCAACACCCCTTAGACATCCTCTAAATGTAGCAGAGGCTATCTGGTAAGTCTTAAGGATCCAGTGGTCTTTTTAAAGGAGAAGTCTGGTGCAGTTTAAAAACAAATCTTACTAGATAACAAGGTGTGGAGCTGGATGAAGAGATAAAAGGTACTGCAGATGCTGGAGAATCCGAGATAAAGAGGTGTGGGGCTGGATGAACACAACAGGCCAAGTATACTGCATCCGGTGTACCCGTTGTGGCTTCCTCTACATCGGGGAAATCAAGCGGAGGCTTGGGGACCGCTTTGCAGAACACCTGTGCTCAGTTCGCAACAAACAACTGCACCTCCCAGTTGCGAACCATTTCAACTCCCCCTCCCATTCCTCAGACGACATGTCCATCCTGGGCCTCCTGCAATGCCACAGTGATGCCACCCGAAGGCTGCAGGAACAGCAAATCATATTAAGCCTGGGAACCCTGCAGCCCAATGATATCAATGTGGATTTCACAAGCTTCAAAATCTGTCCTCCCCCAACCGCATCCCAAAACCAGCCCAGCTCAGCTCCACCTCCCTAACCTGTTCTTCCTCTCACCTATCCCCTCCTCCCACCTCAAGACCCACCTCCATCTCCTATCTACTAACATCATCCCGCCCCCTTGACCTGTCCGTCCTCCCTGGACTGACCTATCTCCTCCCTACCCCTCACCTACACTCACCTTTACTGGCTCCATCCCCGCCTCTTCGACTTGTCTGCCTCCTCTCCACCTATCCTCTCCTCTATCCATCTTCTATCCGCCTCCCCCTCTCTCCCTATTTATTTCAGAACCCTCTTCCCCTCCCCCATTTCTGAAGGGTCTAGGCCCGAAACGTCAAGCTTTCCTGCTCCTATGATGCTGCTTGACTGCTGTGTTCATCCAGCCCCACACCTTATTATCGTGGAGCTGGATGAACACAGCAGGCGAAGCAGCATCCTGTTCCTATGATGCTGCTTGGCCTGCTGCGTTCATCCAGCTCCACACCTGTTATCTCGGATTCTCCAGCATCTGCAGTACCTATTATCTCCCTTACTTTGTTTACTACCTGAATTCTGCCCTCTGGAAGGTAGCAATTCAAAGGAGAAGTCAAACAATACCATCTAATTCCAAGGACAGACACGGTTATGTTTTCTGGGGTTACACGAGTATCGGGCAACATGAGTCCCTCCATGTGTGTGCCATGTAAAATCAATGATTAAAACAACTTGTGCCACCAACCCAAAAAGGAATCGACAGCAGGCCCAAGCTCGTGACATACCAGTTCAGACACTTGGGCGCTGACGGAGACTCAAGACTCACTGAGGAGTGAAGCTACAACACAGGTGACATAGGTCAAAGTCACAGCATTTTGGACAGGCTATGTAGATAGGCCCTTTGCCTATTGAAATGGTCAAGGAACTGCTTCACAGCTACAGGCTTCTCCATTATTCTGTCTTACCTGAGCTTATCATGGGCTTCCTTTCCCAGTCCCAAGGCTCCCAATGAGTGTGTTGCTGCCTGTCGGACATTGCTGTTCCAGTCATTCCACATCAAGTGCACAATCTTGCGCGTTAAATCCTGGGTCATCAAAAAGGTGACAGAGCATTTTATTCCACATCTGAACAAGGAACAAGGGTAGGCCACTCAGCCCTTCGAGCTTGTTTTGACATTCAATAAGATCACGGCTGTTCTGATTTTAACTTCAACTCTACATTCCTGTATATCCCTGGATATTTCATCCCTTTAGTCATCAAGAATCTATCTACCTCTGCCTTAAAAATATTTAGGAGTTCTGCATCTACTGCCTTTTGAGGAAGGAAATTCTAAAGACAAATCACTAAGAGAAAATGTTTCATTTGTTTTAAATGGGTGACGTCTCATTTTTAAACTATGACGCCAGTTCTAGATTCTCCCACGAGAGGAAACATCCTTTCCACATCCACCTGGTCAAGTCCCCTCAGGCTCTTATATGTTACTGTCTAAACTTTCTTCATGATGCAATCCACTCATTCCAGGTATTAACCCAGTAAACCTTCTCTGAACTGCTTCTAACACATTAATATTCTTCTGTAGATACAGTGAGCAGTACTGTATGCAGCACTCTAGATGTTGTCTCAACGATGCCCTGTAAAACTGAAGCATGTCCCAACAGAAGGCCAGAATATGCAATTAACGCGACATATTGAACTCAGGCCTACCTTGTTAAGTGAACCACGCAGACAGGAGAAGACGTTGCATGCTAGCACCTTCTCTTGCCAATTGCGGCTGTTCAGATGCTTCGCCAGTATGAAATGTGCCAGAGTCTGGTTAAACAGAGAGGTTACCAAATACCAACAGGATATATAGTAGACCTTGATGAACAATGTGTTTGTGGGATAGTGTATCTAATCCCATACTGTACCTGTCCTGGGTGTGATTGATGGGGACAAAGTTTTACATTGTACTTAAACCTGTGAGATACTGCCCTGGGAATGTTTGTTGAAGAGTCTAGAGGGAGCTTCACTCTGTATCTAAGCTTTGCTGTGCCTGTCCTGGGTGTGTTTTGGGAATGTTTGTAGGGGACATTGTAGAGAAAGCTTTACTCTGTATCTAACCTATCATTTATCACCTTTGGGAGCCCCTCAAGCAAGGTCCAAAATATAAGGGGTCTGCAAGCAAATTCACCCATGGAACCTTACAAATGGCCTGCAAAAATGTAGCAAAGATGGTGGCAAAGAATTCAAAGGACATTTCAAATACATAAGCTAACGTTATGACTGAACAATCAAGAGTATTTCAGTGAAAGCAGGAAAACAACGTAGAGTTTGACTGGTGGAAGAGTAAGCCTGAGAAAGGCAGAATCTATGAGAAGCTGTTCTTCCAACCACACATTTGTTCTCTCCTGTGCTAGCTGGTCTGGTCCTCTGAGCACAGGTTCACTCCCTCCTGTTCTTGCTCCTCCTCAAGAGACGGAACCTATGATCAGCGAAGCGGCAAGGTGGGAGAGAGGAAACTTGCGATTGACCTGAAGAGTAGTTTCAGAGTCAGGAGCAGTGAGGAGAGAGTCAGACACAACCCGGGGTAGGGGAGGGAGCCCAGAGCTTGAAACATGATAGTAAAAACAAAAAATGGCTAGTTGGGTCCTACCCCTGTGCTAATGCCATTTGTGAAGCCTATATAGCACCTTCATTGCATCAAGAAGGCCTCTCTAAAGAAGCCAGGTGGGGGGCAGACTGGAGTTACAACCTCTGAGCATTAGTGCCTGTTCATATAGTTCAACCCCAGCTATCCCTGCATCAGGGCAAAGACCTTGTTCTGCAGACAATGTGATATGAACATCTTGTGCTAAAAGATCCCATGCATAGGCATCTTCCACCCTCTCTAAATGAGGTTTCGGAAGTGGAACATCAGTATCCTCATGGACAACCTGAACCTCACACTGCTATCATAGGTCAGAAACTCTGACATCATGTCACTGGCACCTCCTGAGTGAGACATAGTGGACAGGAGAATGTTCAGCTCAAAGAACAAGGTAGCAGTTACACCTTTTACCAGAAGAGTAAGTCTGAGGAAAATACCATGGGATTGGTCTCACCATAAAAAAACAAGCTGACCATTTCAGTGAGCCCCTTCCACCATCACAGCCCATAAGATAAACAAATACCTTAGGACCCTTCAGCTCACCCTAACTCAGAAATAGTTCACCACAGTTGTCATGAGTACGCCCAAACCTAGAAGCAATGGATGAGGTGAAAGAGATTTCAACTCAAACTTTGATCAGCCACTGTCCTGTGTCTCAAAGGAATATGAGCTAATTCTCCAGCGATTTTAACGGCAGACCTGGGAGAGACACAAACCGCTGAGAAGGTATGATTGATGAGGAAGACAAAGAAAAGGTAAACACAATGGAGTCCTCCTCCTGACGAAATGCCTAGGGCAAAGTCTGGTCATATCAAATACCTGATTTCATCAGAGGGACGAATACAAGACCTCAGCAACAGTCTTGCTCTAGACATTGTTACCAGCTTCACCAGGTCATCATCAGATTGATGCAGCACCAGGATAAACACACCACCCGTGCTAAGACAGGAGCTGACCAACTGCTGGACCATCTCCTAATCTGGTCTACTATTTCCATTAGTCCAGCCCAATAACAAGCAGCGACTTCAGAAACACTGCCTCAGGTAAATCAATCTCAATGGATTCACAGTCTCTAAAGAAAGATCTACCCAGTCAGTGCCTCACAGCCAAACTGGAGACATTCAATGACTCAATGATGAGGAACCACAGAATGTTTAATGTGTCTGGATTGCCCTTAACTCCATAACAGTTACCTACAAGAAACATCAAGACAAGACAAGGCTTGACAAGAATGACCAGGAGGGCCAGGAATGACCAAGTCACAAATACAAGGTGTTCCAGTATTGGAAACACCACCAAAACGAGGGAAAGAGAGCAGGTCCATAGACAAATGAAAGCCAAAGTTCAATGAGAGAAACAAACTGACCTAAAGAACACATGGTGGATGGAAAGCACAAGGAAATAAAGCAACTTGCCAACAACCAGGATGTGTATGGATTCTTCAACACAGTCAAGACCATCCACGGTCTACCTACCCAAGGACCTATCCCACTAACAGCTAATAGAATGGCATTCAATCAAAACAGGCAGGCACTTGTTGGAAGGGGCACTTTGAACACTCAGTCCTCTGACGCTGCCCTCAGACTCATCCCTCAGTGTGCTGCCCTTGAACACCTCAGCACAACCCAAGTCTGGCATATGGTTGAAAAGCTAAGAATCTGAAATCTCAGAATCAACAAGACCAATGATGCAGACAGATCCCTACCCAAATACTGAGATACTGCAGAGAAGTTCTTTTGGCTTGTATACATGACCCATCTCTCTCACCAGCATGCCAGGGGATCTCAAAGATGCTGTAATTGTGACTATCTTCAAGAATGGAGACTCAACCAAATGTGATAACCACAGAAGGGTATCCCTGCTGTCCACCACAGGGAAGCTCATGCAATAATTCATTTTAATCATCTTTTCCACAGACTGAAGAGCTCCTCCTGGAACCACAAAGCCAGCCATTTTGAAGTTAGTGGATGACACCAGACTGGGGGTTCTAATTAACATTCAATATTAATACTCATACAAAATAGGCATGAACTGACAATGAATTTCAATACAGATTAAGTGTGAGGCGACGTATTTTGGTAGGATGAGTAAAGAAGTCACATCCCAAGGGAAGGATGAGAAGAAAAAGATTCTCCTTGTGGGAGAGCCCATAGAGTAGAAATCAAAAATATTAAGATGGTCCCTAACAAATCCAATCTGGAATTCAGGAAAAAAAAAGGCCTTACTCAGAAAGTGGTTAAGAATTTGTAAAGTGCCATCACAAGACGTAGTTCAGGAAAACAACACTGATGCTGGGTTAACATGAAAGGAGAGTGCAATTGAAGGATTAGGGATTGCTGAAGAGGAATGGGAGACCGGTCATGAGTATTAACACTAGCATAAAGTAACTAGGCTGATTGGCCAGTTTCTGCACTGTACCTTCAATCCAACTTTCAGTGCAGACTGTGGACTAATCTGGGATATTTGTCGTCTGTATAATTCAATACCACAAGATTAATGCTCTCAGTCAATGTGCTCACCCTTCCTCTTTTCCCCAATCTGTTCGGCATGAATACTCTCCACAGGTATATCCTCCCTCCTATTATAGTCTCTCATAATAACACCTTGTGAGTCTCTTGTACTGTCCTTTCAGAATTAATATGCAGTAGTTAAATCTACCCTTTCTCCTATTATTGACGTTCTTGAATTAATACTCTCAGTCACAGGTCTATATTCTGACTTGATACTGTCTCCAGAATTAATACTCTTCAGTTTTACAGATTTAATCTTGCTCTGGTTGCTGTCTCTAGACTGAACACTCATTACACATGTAAATTTTATCCTGTCTTGTCTCCAAAACTAACATTTCCTGAGTGTGAGGCAAACCTTCCTTTCACTGACACTATCTCAGAAGGTTTGAACAGCCCATGAATTGTGCAGAAGAAGAAATAAGGCCAGCTAGCCTGTCCCAAACAGAAGGCAGCTGTACAGTGCGTTTGGTAGAATTTTGCTGCACCATAATATTCCAGCTCACGTACTGTCCTCTCACTGAGTGGGCCCAGGATCAGACAGACTTGCTTCATAATCTCTGGTTCTGGTTTATCGAAGAGATGCTGGATAATTCTGCTGACTACAGGATAGCTGTCGTCACCATTGAGAGCCAGGCTTTGAGCTGCAATCCAACGATCAGCAGAATTTCCTGTAAGACAAAAAAAAAGTCACTCAACACAGACTAGAAACCAAACTTGTCACCTTCCTGCTTGACGTTTGTTTTGAAGCAAAGGAAGTTGAGGGGAGTGTAAACAGAAACTGCTGGAGAAACTCAGCAGGTCTGGCAGCATCTGTGGAGAAGAAGCAGAGACAGTTTGTTCAGTCCATATGACTTCTCTCCAGGAGTTGACAACAGGGTTGATAGAAGTGTAGGAGATTATGATGGAGTTGGATCAGGCAGACAAAGATATTTCCTTTAGCTGATGGTACACGGACCAGGGCCCCATGCTTAAGATTTGGGACAAGTGCTAGATCAGATGTGAAGAAGAATCTTTCTACAGAATGAGTGAGAATATGCTCAAAGCCACGACTAATGAGGAAGCAGAGATGACAGCGGTGGACTGCTCTGTTCAGAGCTAGTATGGACTTGGTGGGCTGAATGGTCATCTTCTGTATCATTATAATACAATATTTTCTGTACTATCTGGTGCATCCTGGTACTGAGACAGAGACCCATGAATTAGTACTGAAATAAAATGCTGGAGATCACAGCAGATCAGACAGCATCCATGGAGAGACAGCAAGCTAACGTTTCAAGTCTGGATGACTCTTCATCAGAACTGGTGAAGTGTGGAGGGGGACAGTATTTATGCTATAGCTTGGGGAGGGGGGCATGGGTTGGGTGTGGGAGTGGTGGGTGTAGGGTGCTGGTGGAGAAAAGATGTTGATAGTTCAGATCAAGTGATCGGAATGTGAGAATGGCAGAACGATGGTGTGTCTCCTGCTAGACTTGAAAGGACAGACAGTCCCACTGAGATGGGGAGAGAAGAGACAGCACACGATAACAGAATTTAACAAACTTAAAAAGGAAAGAAATGGGAGTTGGTTCACAATTTGAATGTGTTGAACTCAATATCACGTCCAGAAGGCTGTAAAGTGCCTAGTCTGAAAATAAGATGTTGTTCCTCCAGTTTGTGCTGTGAATTACTGGAACACTCCAGCATGCCAAGGACAGACACATGGGCATGCAAGCAGGACGCCGTGTTAAAATGACCAGCTATGGGAAGGACCACCCATCTCAGTGGGACTGTCTGTCAAAGAATCATGGAATGCCTACAGTGTGGAAACAGGCCCTTCGGCTCAACAAGTCCACACCGACCCTCAGAGCATCCCGCCCAGACCCACCCCCCTTTACGCCACCTAATCTACACATCCCTGAACCCTACGGCAATTTAGTTTGGCCAATCCACCTGGCCTGCATATCTCTGGATTGTGGGAGGAAAGCAGAGCACACAGGAAAAACCCACGCAGACACGGGGAGAACCTGCAAACTCCACACAGACAGTCGTCCAAGGATGGATTCTAACCCGGGTTCCTGGCGCTGTGAGGCAGCAGTGATAGCCAGTGAACCACCGTGCTGTGTCCTTTCAAATCTGGCAGGAGACACACCATCGTTCTGCCACTCTCACGTTCTGATCATTTAATCTGAACTATCAACATCTTTTCTCCACTACCCCCACACCCCACCCACATCCTCCCAAAACTATAGCATAAATGCTGTCCCCTCCACACTTCACTTCAGCTCTGATGAAGAGTCATCTAGACTTGAAAAGTTGGCTTGCCGTCTCTCCACGGATGCTGTCTGACCCGCTGTGATCTCCAGCATTTGTTTTTTTCACCACATATTCCAGCATCTGTAGTAATTTGCTCCTATGAATTAGCAGTTGGGGGATTTTGTGTTAGCTATGTTTCAGTAGAAGTACTCATGTCTCAATTGAGAAGGTCATTGATTCAAATCCAACCCCAGGGATCTGAACACAATGTCTAGTCATATATACTGCCATGTAGATCTGAGGTAGTACTGCACTGTTATCTTTTGGATGAGACTTTAAAATAAAAGTTCAGTGGTCTTCTCATGTGCATGCAGAAAGTCACCAGCATTCCTTAAATAACAGCATGAGAGTTTCTCCCAGTGTCATGGCCAGATCTTATCCTTTAGCAAGTCGGATGAAAAGTAGGATATCTAGCCATTATCTCACTTGTATCTGTGGACATCACATCAATTGTTGTATACAATTAGCTGCCATTGTTTCTGTATTTGAGCAGTGACCAAAAATGATTGAGATGCAATAACACCAAGTGCTGAACAATGGAAGGAGCACAGTGGGAGGGGCCAGACGGGGCAGTGGGGTGGGTAATGGAAGGAGCACAGTGGGAGGGGCCAGACAGGGCAGTGGGGTTGGTAATGGAAGGAGCACAGTGGGAGGGGCCAGATGGGGCAGTGGGGTGGATAATGGAAGGAGCACAGTGACAGGGCATAGACTGGGGTGGTTGGGGAGGGGGGTGCACTGTGTTCTCAGCAACCTGTTGAAATGGATGTTAACAGCAAATTGGCTGGAGAGGATGGACTGGGGATTGTGGGAATGGTGGAAGGAGATGGCGGAGGTGCGTGAGGGTGGTGGCTGGAGTGCAGGGTAGAGAAGATGGACTAGGGATGTGGGGTTCGAGGGGTTGGTGGGTGTATTAGAGTTCAGTGGGACAGGATGGGCTGTGGATTTGGGGCTGGAGGGGATGGTAGTGGATAAGGACAGACAGGCCACAATCAGAAGAAGGCAAAATCAAAGTATGACAACACAGCAAAGCAGTACGTGACTGGCAAGCAAGTTTTTCTCCTTAATTTTTTCCCTCTTTAAACTACAGCATTGGCTTAAACTCAGAAATTAACATCTTAATCAAGCTAAGAATAACTTTAAGTGAATTATTCGAAGGGTATATATTGACGGAGAGTTGTTCTAGAGGCACATATTGAGAAGTTAAACAAGGGACTAACCAGACACGAAAAGAGGAATAGAGAATTTCTAAGGTCATGAATGGACAGCAGAGATGTGCGCTTTGCAGGTGAACTTCGGACCAGATTTTTGCTGAGGTCAGGACAATACAGCAGTCTTTTAAAAAAGGCAGATGGAAACCCGAAAGCAGAAGTCCCAGCTCATTTCCAGCAGACTGTGTTTACTGGTGGGGTGGGGAAGGTGGGACAGGGCATTAAATATAGTTCTGCCAGGAAATTGGGAATTAAATTGGAGTTCAAACAGACCCCTGCTCTTATGGGCTCGATCTGCAGTGTTGTCACAACAATTTTAAGGAGGAGGCTCAAGTCTTGTAACGTGGATTTAAAGTGTCACAATCTGAAGGGATTTCAAATCACTGGCCTTATAAAATTGGAGGAAAATCAGTCTGTAGCTTTCAATTTTAGTACAAGAAACAGACACCCACTGGTGAGTGCAAATTTCAAAGTCTGTGGATGAAGTAAAATTTGAAGTATTGTAAACTGTGAGAATTGCTTCATAGGAAATAGATAAGTTGATGGAGTGGACACATTGGTGGCAGACAACAATCACTGTGGAGAAGGGAAGTGGAATTCTGTATAAGGAACAACATGGCCAAAAAAAATAGGGGTTTGCAGGAGCAGAGAGATGCAGGTGTATAAATGCATAATCTCCGAAGGTGGCTCTCCGAAGGTGGCAAGACAGGTGGAGAAAGCAGTTAATAAAGCAGACAGTATCCTTGGTTTTATAAATAGGGATGTACAGTACAAGAGCAAGGTGGCTATGCTCAGCTAATGCAAGGTTAAACCTGACATACTGCGAAAAGTTCTGAGCGCCACACCACAGGAAAGATGCAAGTAGATTGGAGAGAGTGCACGAGATTTATCAAACTGGTTCCAGGGATGATAACCTTCAGTTACAAGGCTAGATTGGAGACGGTAAGACTTTTCTTGGAGAGAACAGGACGTGTGACAGAATTTTGCAAACTTACGAGAAACCTGGATAGATAAAACGATTTCCTCTCGTAAAAGATTCATAAATTTTAAGACTGATTTAAAGTGTTCTGCAAGTACAGCAAATGAGATGTTTTAAAATTCTTTTACACCTGAGTGGTTCAGGTCTGGAACGTATTACCTGGAAGTGTGATTCAATTAAGGCATTCAAGAGGGCAGTTGATGATCATTTAAATAGAAACAATGTGCAGGTTATGGGGAAAAGGCAGGAGTATGGCCCTAAGCCATAATGCTCACTGGTGAACTGGGACAGACATGATGGCCTCAATCGCCTCCTTTAGCACCGTATCACTTCTGTAATTCTATGTTGCAAAGAAAGGACGCTTGAGGGGAAAAGGAGAGAAGTCATTTAGTTAGGATTAGGAAGACATTGGGGATATTGTGTAGGTCTCCAATAGTGAGAGATATAGAGGACAAATCTGCAGCGAAATCCCAGCTGTGCTAGAACCATAGAATGATGATGTTGAGAGTGTTTAGTTACCTAAACATCAATTGGGACACTGTTAGAGTAAAGGGTAAGAAGGAGGAATTTCTGAAATGTGCCCATGGGAACTTCATCCCTGACCAGTACATTCCTTAACTAATTAGGAAGACGACTAGGGAAAGATATGGGCTGACCGGACCAAGAGAGTCAGGAGGAATATTGGGATAAGACTAGTGATGGAAAACTACAAGGAATAATCTGAAATAAAAGTACTAGATCAGAAGAAGGCTACCTTCAATGGGGTGAGAAGGGGTCTAACCAGGGTAAAATGGAACCAAAAGGTTGACAGGAAAAGCTGTAACAGAACAATGGGTGATCTTTAGATGGTTCAGGTACAAGCTAGGTACATTCCAACAAGAGGGAAAAGGCTGGGAGCTAAGGATAGTGCTCTTTGGATGGTGATCGAGTTAAAGAATGTGTTGATACAAAAAAAAAGAGTGAATGATGCACATCAGGTGAATTCTCCAAGTGAAAACCAGGTCAAATACAATAGGTTGAGAGCAGACATGAAGAGACAAGTAACACTGTCAATGGAAGAATTTAAGTGGAGAATGGCAAAAGGGAATGCAAAAAACAACACTAACCTTGGCACCAAAGATTATGAATGACAGCTTTTATATAAATATAAGAAGAACTCACTGTGACACATCATTTTAGAGAGAGACCATCCACATATAGAAAGATCCAATTAACTATTACCACATTATTAGTAAACTAACTGTCTCTGAAACAAAGATAAAATCCTGACACATAACAGAGTTTTAACAACAACATTTTATTAAGAGGGTTTATAAAATATAAAATCAGGATTGATGACATGTGGTCCTGCCACAGGTTGGTTTTAGATCGATTGAAAGAATCGTCTCCATTAATCAGGGATTGTCTGTAAATGGGGAATATTGAGGTCAGGACAGTTAGTCGGGGACATCAGTCTAGGTTTTAGAGATAGTAGCAACTGCTGATGCTGGAGAATCTGAGATAACAAGGTGTACAGCTGGATGAACACAGCAGGCCAAGCAGCATCAGAGGAGCAGAAAAGCTGACATTTCAGGTCGGGACCCTTCTTCAGAAAAGTCTGGGTTTTAGCATTGTTCAGAGGCAGTTAGTCAGGGACATCAGTCTGGGTTTTAGCATTGTTCAGAGGCAGTTAGTCAGAGACTTTAGCCAGTGTGAAAATGAGATGTTTCGTTTGAAGGAATTAATGGGTTTCCTGTACAAGGGCCAGATTTTAGATCCAGTTTGAAGTCTGTCTTGTATTTTTAATAAGTATAACTTTTCTGTCTTTTGTTACTGTACTCCAAGAGTTTTCAATTGTCAGATGATTGTCAGCTTGATTATGCTGAACAAAATTTGATATTATTTATTAACTCAGTGATCTCATCCTATCAGACTGTATTTATCTGTCGAACTTGAAGCATTTAAACTATATTCTTTGAAAGGGTCGAGACTTTTAATTAGGTTAGCTCAACCGAATCAAACTAGTCCAAAACTATATAAATAAAAACCAAATTAACTGTGGATGCTGTAAATCAGGAATAAAAACAGAAGTTGCTGGAGAAGCTCAGCAGATCTGGCATCATCTATGAAGAAAAAAATCAGAGTTAATGTTTTGAGTCCAAAGAACCCTTCCTCAGCATTCACCAGACTCGAAACATTAACTTGGATATTTTTTTCTTCACAGATGCTGCCAGACCTGCTGAGCTTTTCCAGCAATTTCTGTTTTTGTCCAAACCTATATAAACTCCATCTTAAAGCTTATAGTGTTAGTTGGCTAAAAGTTTGGCTTAAGGACAGAAAACAGTGAGTCTTGGTACATGATTTCTATCTACTATATCCTCCAGTTTGAAAAACAATGCTCCCTGAGACATCTTAGGACCACAGTTTTATTGGTATAGATTTTCAAGAATAAAGACATTGAATACAAATGCAGGGAAATTGTGCTGAACTCTGATAAAGCTGTGATGGACCAGGCCAGAGGTACGGCATTCAGTTCTGGTCACCACACTTTAGAAAGAATATGAGGGTTCTTGAAGAGATGCAAAGATTTACAACAATGGTTCGAATGATGAGAGAGTTTCACAACAAAGAAAGGTTGGAAAACTTGGCATAAAAAAGGTTGAAGAGAGATTTGATAGAGGTGTACAAGATTATGCCTGGTTTAATTAAGATAAGGAGGATGTCTCTCTTAGCTGGTGGTAAAAGGATTGTGGGACATAGATTGGGTGGGGGATGCAATGAAGAATGCTTCTATACAGCGAGTGCTGACTTGGAACTTGCTGTTTACAAGGTTGATGATAGTAGAGGCAATGTTTTCAAAATGAAATTGGAAAGGCTCTTGAAGGAAATAAACTTGCAGAGCTATGAGAAAATGAGATTGACCGAATTGTACTAGAGAGCCAGTATGGATTTGATGGGCTGAAAAACCTCCTTCTGTACCATAATTACTTTTTGACTTGATAGAAGTTGGATAGCCCTAAAGCTGTGAAAGGCACTGGATATATACAAAGCTTTTTCTCATGCATCAGCCAGTGCTAGTTCATACCATGAAGGAGATTGTCACGTAGGATCTCTGTAACTCTTTCATTCACTTTCTCCATTGTGACATGGCAGATCGCTGCTGCCAATTGCACATGCTTGTTACTGCTGTTCAGGGCCTCACTAATCAGCGGTTGGAGAGACTCGGGCACAGCTTGAACTTCACTCACATCCCTCAAGTGAAGATTGATACCATCTAGAAAGAAATTAGTGGCATTTTACAGAAATTCAGTCACTTGAAAATTTGTCCTGTCCAGTTACAGCCCTGTTATGACTCTTAGTATTCCAACAGTGGCACAATGGTAATGTCACTGGACTGATCTAAGGACGCAGGTTCAAATTCTACCGGGCAGAAGGTGGAATTTAGATTTATTAATAAAAGAGAATGTTAATCTGTGACAGTGGCTATGAAACTATCATCGGTCATCATAAAAACCCACCTGGTTCACTCGTGCTTTAGGCAAGGAAATCTACCATTCTCACTGGTCTACTCTACAGAGATAGCAAGAAATGCTAGTGCCGGAATCAGAATCGATACAATGTGGAGCTGGAGGAACACAGCAGCTCAGGCAGCATCAGAGGAACAGGAAAGTCGACATTTTGGGCCTAGACTCTTCATCTAGTCCCGAAACGTTGACTTTCCTGTTCCTCTGATGTTGCCCGACCTGCTGGTCTATTCTACCTGTGACTCCAGACACACAACAAAGTAATAAGATGTGGAGCTGGATGAACACAGCAGGCCAAGCAGCATCATAGGAGCAGGAAAGCTTGACGTTTCGGGCCTAGACCCTTCTTAACTTCCCTCTCTGAAATGGCCTACCAAGCTACTTGGTTCAATAATAATTAGGGATAGACAACAAATGCTGACTTTGGCAGAGAGGTCCAGATCCCACGAAAGAATAAATAAATGAAACGCCCCTCCTCCCACCAATGATAATAATGGGAATAGATGAAGACACATTCTGGCCTGATTTTATGTGAAGAGATACTATGAAACTGCCAATGCTCAGCACATAATGTAGTAAATCAGCAGCAACCTCTGCAGTCTTTACCTGTAAGTTAAACACGGCTATCAGAATGTTGCTGTCCAATTTGATATGATTCTCCAGATGAAATGCTACACTGATACTTGAATGAGAGTTTTGCCATTGAAGTATGTGACTATACGAATGTCATGGGATTACAGAAGCGTTATGGCACAAGAGGCAGCTATTCAGCTCATTCTGCTTGCACCAACTCTTCAAGTGAGCATCTTCACCTTGTGCCAACCTTGCACTTTTTGTCCATACCTGTCCACATTATTGTTATCCAAGTAATCATCCAATGATTCAGCCACAGCTAGAGGATTGTGTGCAGTTCTGGAATCCGCATTATAGAAGGGATGTGATAGCATTAGAGAGGATGCAAAGGACATTGACCAGGACGTTGTCTGGACTGGAGAGATTCAGTTATGAAAAGAGTCTGGACGGACTGGAGTCATTTTCCTCGGAACAGAGGAAATTGACAGGGGACATGATTGTGATATAAAATTATTAGGAGCATACATAGGGTAGACAGGAATAAACCTTTCCTCTTGATAGAGGGTTCAATGACCAGGGGACTTAGATTTAAGGTCAAGGTCAGGAGGTTTAGAGAGGATGTGAGGAAAAACATTTCCACCCAGAGGTGGGATTCTGGAACTCACTGCCTGTAAGGGTGGTAGAAGCAGAAACCCTCATACTATTTAAGAAGTATTTAGATGTATACTTTGGCTTTTCAACTGCATAAAGCTATGGGCCAAATCACTTCTAAATTCAATGCTCCCTACAATATAGTACCCAAATTTAACAATACTCCAGCTGACAACTCTGGACTGCATATTTTTATTAAGACCATAAGACATAGGAGTAAATTTAGGCCATTCAGCCAATTGAGTAGCCCCGCCATTCAATGAGATTGTGTCTGATCTGATAATCCTCAACTCCACTTTCTTGCCTTTTCTCCTTAACCACTGATTCCCTTACTGATTGAAAATCTGTCTATCTCAGCCTTGAATATAACAGCCTCAACAGCCATCTGCAGTAAAGAATTCCACAGATTCACTACTCTCAGACGTAAGAAATTCCTCCTCATCTCTGCCATGAATGTGCAATCCCTTATTCTGAGATCATCCCTTCTAATCCTAGACTCTCCCACAAGAGGAAACAACATCTCTGCATCTACCCTGTCTAGTCCCCCAAGAGTCTTGTATGTTTCACATTTCACTTTCTTCTAAATTCCAGTGAGTATAGGGCGACCTACTGCCAACCTCTCCTTATAAGCCAGTCCTTTCCACCTTACCTGGTGTCAACCTAGAGTACCTTCTCTGGACTGCTTGTTTCATATTTCCTGTTACATGGCATGAGGATTTCCCAATTGTTCCTGCTGCTCAGTGAGAGATTCTCTCTCCATCCTTGTGCAAGTTTCAATGTGTCACACTGTATTTATCCCTGTGACTGAACGATTCTCCCAACTGTCCCTGATATCTCGGTCTGTGACTCCAATAATGTGCAACTCTCCCAATTAGTCCTGTTATTTTCAGTGACATTCTCTCTGTATGGGTGACTATGTACATTACTTCTACTGCTCTATGTGCCCCAACCCCCACCCCCGATTGTAGCTGTTACTGTTAGTATTATTCACTACTACTATTGTCCCCATTACTACACGTGCACACGTGCGGACACGCACATATGCACGAGAGTGTGTGTGTGTGTGAGGGGGAGGGGGGAGGATGAATGCCATAAATGCTACAGCCAAGGGAGAGGAGGTAGCATTTGTTTTTGCCCCGTTTTGGCAGTTCACCCATCTCTGAAGCTGACATATTCCAATAACTAATAAGCAGACATCCAAAAAACTACACAGGGAGGGTATGGCTCAAGAAAAAAAACTAATTAGTTCTTTATAGAGATTGCCGTCAATCTCCTGGGGACTCCCCTTCGCCAGCTGGGAATCGGTTAGGGTGGGAGAGGCCTAATGCTTGTATTTGTAACAGCGACCGTGAAATTATCAGATTATTGTAAAATTCTAAAAAAAACTGCAAATGCTGGAAATGTGAAGCAGAAACTGAGATTGCTGGAGAAACTTAGCAATTCTGGCAGCATGTGGGGAGAAAGCAGAGTTAATCTTTCGGGACCAATGACCCTTCTTCAGAATAGTTGACTCAGCTTTCTCTCCACAGTTGCTGCCAGACCTGCTGAGTTTCTCCAGAGTCTCTAGTTTTCACTGCTTTTGTTATTGCAAAACTTTATCTTGCTCACCGATGTCTTCAAGGAAAGAACATCTGCAGTCCTTCTTCGATCTGCCCTACCTTGTGACTCCAGAGCCACAGTAAACAGACTCTTAATTGCCTAACAAAGCACTGAGTTGAGAGCAAAGATGAGCAAAAATGCTGGTTCTGACACTGTTAAAAACAATAGTGGTGTTCCACGGTCACACTGCCCTGGGAACCACCTAAACTGCTTCCATTTACAAAGATCACAAGTCTTTGTGCCATTGGTAAGGTCAAGACAGCCGCAAACATTTTAGAAATCAGCAACAATGCAACACTGAAATGAAATTTCTTTCAGGTCTATAAATGTAAATCACACCTTTGTCTTCTTCCAGTTTTGGACGCTCAATAGCTCCTGATGCGCAGGTTGCAAGGGCACTGAGCTGGACATTTCTATGTATTGCTTTGAGGTCTCTCTTCAGTTCTTCTACAGTGACATCCTGCCAATGCGAATCTAGAGTGTAACAGAATTTTAAAACTGTATTTTGCAACACTATTTTCAGCTTACATAGTACTATAGGAGGATTCACATAACAGTCGATGATTGTGTCTGAGAAGAATCCAGTTTCTACTGAAGCTATATGCAGCAAGATCACATGGTCAGCTCTCAATCAGTTCAGGGAACCTGACTCAGGAAATAAACTGACAACTGAGAATCACAGC
Source organism: Ginglymostoma cirratum (assembly GCA_024137785.1). Lineage (NCBI taxonomy): Eukaryota > Metazoa > Chordata > Chondrichthyes > Orectolobiformes > Ginglymostomatidae > Ginglymostoma > Ginglymostoma cirratum. The sequence goes on from JAHRHZ010000133.1 coordinate 3,558,003, forward strand.
TTGGATTCATGCATGAACAAAAGTCCCTTGGCTGAGATGGGAGAAGGAAGCAGCACTCCAGTGAATGTTAGAAAACTTAACTACTACGCTCATCCGAGTTATCAATTATAAATTGTAAATAGCAGAGGCCTTAGCACCGATCGTTGAGTTACACTGCTAGTTACAGCCTGGCAAAACGAAAATGATCCATTTATTTCCACTCTCTGTTTTCAGTCCCAGTAAGTAATCCTCAGTCTTTGCTAATATAGTTCTCCCAATCCCACAGTACCAAATTGTGTGCAACAGCCACTTACATGGCACCTTATCAAATGTTATTTTGAAAATCCAAGTTCACCATATCCAGCTACTTACTCACTCTCCTGCTCACCCACTTACTCTGCCACCAACACCCAAATTCATTCATTTCTTCAGGCTGGATCCCAAGACCTAGCTGGAAATAGGCAGTTTATCCTAGATTAACCATGATTACAAGAGCTAGGCTAATGAAAGCCTCTTTCTGCTAATGATATTCTGTTCGCAATACCCCATCTCACTGCTTGAACACTTTCCCATGAAGCTTTTATTCTTTAAGGGATTGAATATTTATCGCAAATTTTGAATTAATTCTTTGAATGATTCAGCACTTTTGAAAACCATACTTCAGCGCAGGTCAGTGGGTATGAAAACCGTACCCCAGTCATACTCAAATTTCAGCAGAGCCTGTACCCTAATGAGAGCCAGTACATGCAAGTTGTACAGGTGCTGACTGGCAGGTTCGGTGGGAGCTGACTGTCACTGGGGAGGGGAAAGAGAGACGATACAATAGGAGCTGACTGTCACTGGGGAGACGGGCACAATGGGAGCTGACTGTCACTTGGGTGGCAGGCTCCACAAGGTGCTGACTCTGACTGGGTGTAGGCTAGATGGATGCTGACTCTCATTGTTGGCTTGGGTTACTTGGGGCTAGTTCACTTAAGGTATTAATTAAAAATTTGTAACAGATGAGGTTTCACGTAAGAATAAAAGTTCCATGGGAAAAGTATTCCAATCCTGACGACATAGTTTAAGTGACCATAAAGCTGTTAACAAGACCTAAAAACCCATCTGATCCACTACTGTCCTTTAAGGAAGGGTCCTGCCTCCTTTACCAGCCTGACCTGTACCAAACTTTAAATACACCAGTCCGTCCTTGTTTAGACCAAGTTCTGCTTTCACACCAACAACACCCTCTACCATATTGCATGGCACTTTCACTACCTTAAATGGAATAAATTGGGAACAGATAGAGCATAATTGGGTAAATAAATATTAAACTCTTGTCACTCTGAAATAATCAGTGCCCATGGAATATTTGATGCCCAAGAGTCTACAGCAGCTATTGAAGTAAAACGAGGAACATCATGGAAATAATTTGCTAATTTTTTTTCTGAGCAGAAAACTTACAGATGCGCCAAGCTTTGATCCATCCCGTGACCATGTTGCGCATTACTTGCAGGTCCTCTTGCATTTTAAAGGATTTCTTCACTTTTTTTTCCACCAGATCATAGTCTGGCAGTCTCAGTCCTTGCTCCATGGTGTAATCACTGAGGGTAGGCAGGCCTGTCCACCGCCTCAAGCCTTTCGACACCCTCTTGGATCCTGTATGGATAAAGATGCAATCAGTTCTTCCACTGGCAGAAACAGTTTGAGTATCAGTGAAGCTTCTCTGAGCAGCCACAATTCTGCATCCTCATCCTTCAAACATCTTGGGCCTCACTATTCTGACTTGAGGAGCAGCTCTCATTATCCCCACCACACACCCCACTTCAAAATGGCCTATGCTGTGGTATAATTTTATTCATCACATCAGAAGAGTTCTTCTTTCTTGGCTTATGATTCTACTTTAGCGAAAACAAAAAGGAAGGGCAAAATGCCATGTAAGGTAATAGGGCAAGGTGTTAACTCGCTGAAAACTCATTCACTTCAACACAGTCAAAATCAGGCCTCATATAGTCCCCAGTTGATCAAGTAAGTAGAAAAGTGTTATTTTTATTGTGAGGGAAAAGCAATACGAAAGGTTATGCTTCAGTAAACCATATCAGAAGTGCTGTGCACTGTACTGGTTTCCTTATTTGAAGAAGAGCGTGTAAAAGCACTGAAAGCAGTCAGATTAGGTTTACTAGACTAATACCTGCAAGGGGCAGGTTGCCTTACGAGGAAAGGTTGAACAGCATAGACCTGTATCTGCTCGAGTTTCGAAGAGTAAGGGGCGACTTGATTGAAACACAAGTTCTTTAGCGGTCTTGACAGGAAGGAATGTTGAGAGGATGTTTCCTCTTTTCAAAGAACCTAGAACCAGTGTTTAAAAATAAAGGATTATCTATTTAATACATGAAGCGAAAATAATTCTCAGAAGGATAATTGTCTTTGGAGCTCTCTTCCTTAAAGCCAGTGAGGTAGAATCTTTAAATATTTTTAAGACAGTGGTTGATTCTCAGTTAGCAAGGGGATTAAAAAATTATCAGGGGTAGGTGGAGCGGAGGTAAAGTTACAAGCAAATCAGTCATTATCTTACTGAATGGTGAAACAGGCTCAGAGTTCCAAGGGGCCTCATTATCACCTGCTCCTGACTTATATGCATGTTTTCAAAGCCTTTCAAAAGGCTGGAATATGAGCAAGGAGTACTGCTTTAAAGATACTTTGATAAAACAAGGGAAGAACAGTCTTGATGATTGGAATGAAGGAAGCTGAGAAAGAAATAGAGCTGGAGTCACAGGAAAAGCACTCAAACAAGCATCCAGAGAAGACAAATCAGCAAAGGGAAGGGAGAGAGTAGAAATACAATATGCAGTTGCTTCTAAAATGAGCACAAACTTTCAAATTTCATGTTGCGTCCCTCATTCCCAAGCTAAACTGCAGCAGCTGTCAAATTCATTTTGCAACTCCTTGGTGCTCAGGGTTACCACCATTTGTAAAACAAGCAATATAACAACAATCTTCTAAAAAAGGCAGCAATATCTATAAACTATGCAAAATAGAAGGGTGACCTATTGTAAAATACGCTGGTAACAATGCACGCTGTTCCACCATCACCTTAACATTATCCTGGCTAAGACCATACAACACAGCAGCAGAATAGGCTATTCAGCCCATCGAGTCTGCTCTTTCATTCAATAAGGTCAACACTGATTGACCATTCTCAACTTCACTTTTCTGCTTTTTTTCTATAATCCTCCATTCCTTTACTGATTGAAAATCTGTCTATCTTAGCCCTGAACATACTTAATGACTCAATGGCCCTCTGCTGTAAAGAATTCCACAGATTCACTTTCCTCAGGGAGAAGAAATTCCTCATCTGTCTTAAATGTGCAGTGAATACATGAACAGGAAAGGAATAGAAGAATACAGATCCTATAAGTGAAGACAGTTTTAATGTGGAAGGACAAAATGTGTTGGCACAGGCTTGGAGGGCTGAAGGGCCTGTTGCTGTGCTGTACTGTTTATTGTTTGTTCCAACTCTTTATTCTGAGATTGTGTCCTCAGATGGTAGACTGTCCCACAAGGGGAAATACCCTTTTTGCAACTACCCTGTCAAATCCCCTAAGAAACTTGTATGTTTCAATAAAGTCACCTCTCATTCTTTTAAATTCCAGTGAGTACAGAGTCAATCTACTCAACCTCTCCTCATAAGACAGTACTCTATATTTGATATCAGTCATAGAGTCAGAGTTATGCACCACAGAAACAGACCCTTCGGTCCAACTTATCCACACTGACCAGATATCCTAAATAAATCTAGTCCCATTTGCTAGCCTTTAGCCCATATCCCTCTAAAACATTCCTATTCATGTACCCATCCAGATGCCTTTTATATGTCATAATTATACCAGCCTCCGCCACTTCTTCTGGCAGCTCATATGCACCACCCTCTACATGAAAAAGTTTCCCTTTAGGTCCCTTTTAAAACTTTCCCCTCTCACCTTAAACCTATGCCCTCCAGTTTTGGACTCCCCTGGCCTGGGAAGAAGGCTATTCACCATATCGATGCCCCTCATGATTTTATAAACCTCTATAAGGTCACCTCTCAGAGGGATATAGGCCAAATGCTGACAAATGGGACTAGATTTATTTAGGACATCTGGTCGGCATGGACAAGTTGGACCGAAGGGTCTGTTTCCATGCTGTATATCTCTATGACTCTATGACTATGACTCTAAAAGTGCATAACCTCACATCTCCCCATGTAATATTCCATCTGCCAAGATTTTTCCCACTTTATTACTTGTCTGTATCCCTCTGAAACTAAACCACAGTTTCCTGACTAAATTTGGAAAGAGCAAAGCCATCATCTTGAGCTCTTGCCCCAAATCTCAAACCTTTGACATCCATTCCATTCCACTCAAATTCCTCTAGGCCAATCTCAGGTTGAGTCAGATTGTTCACTATTCAAGCTGAGCTTCTGACCTCACATCCCTTCTTTCATTACCTATATCCTTCTCTGCTTTACAACGCTCTCCAACTTCTGGCCTTTTGTGAATCTCTCACTCCCTTCATTAATGACAGCTGTCCCTTCAGTGTCTAGGCCTCACACTCTGGAATTTTCTCCCTAATCCCTTTCATTTTTCCACCTCTATCTCCTTCTCAATGTCCTCCTTTAACTGCACCTCTGTCCAAGCCTATGCTCACTGTACCTAATATTTTCTCCTTTACCTCAGCGCCTGCTTTTTGGTTACATCTCTGTGATACACCTTGTGGAACTTTTCTATACTAATTGCCACATAGAGCTGCAAGATGTTAACATTAATGATGCTGCATCTGCCACATCCAAAACGTTTATTAATTAAAACAGATGAAGCAGCAACGCAAATTGCATTTATATAACTTTGAACTGTTGTGTACACCTTTATTCTTCCCATTTAAAGAACTTTGAGACCTAGAGAAAGGACGAAGAAAGGAAGAGTGGATGATCTCAGGCCTAAGATAGACTTCAGGTCTTGGGGTTGGATACCCTGGAGAGGTGAGTTCTGATACAATCTGATTGGGGCGGCACGGTGGCTCAGTGGTTAGCACTGCTGCCTCACAGTGCCAGGGACCCAGGTGCAATTCCACCCTCGAGCGACTGTCTGTGTGGAGTTTGCACATTCTCCCCATGTCTGCGTGGGTTTCCTCTGGGTGCTCCGGTTTCTTCCCACAGTCCAAAGACGTGCAGGTTAGGCAGATTGGCCATGTTAAATTGCCCGTAGTGTCCGGGAATGTGTAGCTTAGGTGGGTTATAAGGGTATGCTCCAAGGGTTGGTGTGGACTTGTTGGGCCGAAGGGCCTGTTTCCACACTGTAGGGATTCTATGAAGTATTAACATTACTGATAATATGGAAATGGATATAGCTTTAGAGTTCAGGTCAGAATATACTTAAATCAAAGAAGGACCCTTGAAAGAGGATTTAAGAGACCTATTTGAAAGAAGCTATGAACACACCCAACGTAGATGAAATTAACAAAAGGTAAGTGATTCTTGGGAGCTGATCAGCTTTGATGAGTCACCGAGATATTTTATGAGAGGGGTCTCATGAATGGGCTCCTTAAGGATAACATAGTGGTGGGGAAGGACTACTCAATGCATGTGGGAGTGAGTCCAGAAAAAAAACACGTAAGGGGGCTAGGTGTGTTTCATCAGCCCATAAGCACAGCATTAAGTGGAGCTTCTGACAGGGTTGAAGTCAAGGTTTTCAGTCTTCCCGATGTTGAGGATGTAACTTCTGCCATAAGACATGACAGGACCTTAGGTTACTAACTTGGCTTTTAATGGAGCTCAGACCTGGAGGTGCCCGCTGTTTGTCTTTGTCCCCTTTGTCCTCCAACCACTCTTCTGGGGGCCGGGGAAAGCGCTCTTGGAGGTGTTTCTGATACTCGGAAAGATTGTCCATGATGATCCTCTCCTTGTATTTCTCACCACGGTGGTAAACCACGCTGGATGACCCTGAAACGTAAAACGTGCAAAATTCAGTGACACAAAGCAACTCGCACATAATGACCAAACGTCCCAAATTTAACACGTAAACGTGAATAGCCGTGAAGAATTAGCTGACTCCTCCAATAGATCAAATACATACCCACCACAATAACCAAAGCATATTGAGTTAACCCCTGTACACTGCCCAGTGCAACATCCTTCCCTCAAACTTTTAACTTATTCGAAAGCCTTATTCTATTTTAGGTTACTTTCAGTTCTTAACCCATGTCTTTCATTACATGAACACTTATCCATTTGAGTGATTTATTCAAACAATAAGCGAGAAATTCCTGTTTAATAGTGTGATGTAAAGAGCAGATGAAGGGTGATCAATTCAGAATAGTCACAAAAGAGATGACGAGTCATCTGTGCAAGGGTATGATCACAGAATAAGTGAGGGGCCCCTGTTTATTGATGTACTTACAGAATTGTTGAGGATTCATTGAGGGTTGTTGGGAGTTAGTTGATGCTGTAACTGCTTAAACTGGCTTCCCAATGCTGCCACATGCCATCCAGGCACACAAGTTCAAATCACAGCCCTCACTTTCCACCTTACCAGTCCCCACATCCAAAGGATCATAATCCACCATGTCCACCATCTCCAGCGGGATGCCATCACTAGACACATAGATAGGTTCTTAATTATCAAGGGGATCAAGGGTTTTTGGGGAGAAAGCAGGAGAATGTGTTTGAGGAACTTATCCGCCATGATTAAATGGCAGAGCAGACTCGATGGGCCGAATGGCCCAATTTCTGCTCCTATGTCTTATGGTCTTATTCCCCTCCCCTCCCTTATCAGCATTCCACAAAGACTATTCCCTCTGGGACACTCGGGTCCATTCCTCCTCCACTCTTAAAGACTCCACACATCAAATGGCACCTTTCTACGCAATCACAGAAGGTACAGCATTTGCCCTTTTACTTCCCTCTCCCCACTATCCAAGTGCCCAGATACACCTTCCAGGTGAAGTATCGATTTACCTACACTTCATTCAATCTATTTACTGTATTTGCTGCTCATAATCTGGTCCCCTCCACACAGTTGAGACAAAATGTAGATTGGGTAACCACTTTACAGAACACCTACATCCTGTCTGCTCCCAGTTGCCTGCCACTTCAACTCACCGCCCTTGGCCAACATTCCATCTCAGAGCTGCTGCAGTGCTCCAGCGAGGCTCAGAAGAAGCTGGAAGAACAGCATCTCATTTTCCACTTGGGGACCCTGCAGCCTTCAGGACTCAGTATTAAGTTCAATAATTTTAGCACCTTTACCCACCCCCACACCCGTAGCCATGTCATGACATAGGCCGCTTTCAACACAGCCAACACATTTTCAAGTACTAATGGTCCCCATTATCAGCTTTTCTGTCTCCCTGGCCATCCATTTGTCTGGCTTTCTCTCGTCTGGGCTCTGATTCCAACTATCGTTTCCTCCTTTAACTTCCTCTCCCCTCCACTTCATTCCTACCTTTAGTATCTCTCCTAGAGACTATCTAGTTCTGAACAGGAGTTACTGACTAGACCCAAGTTTCTTCATTAATTTTGGTTTTTGTTTCATGTAACAGATCAGCTATAGTCTAGAAGGGCTTTCTGCCCATCATACTCTCAACTACTTCGTCAAATGGATTTAGTGCCAACCTCACGTCTTTCCCCGTTAACACAACATATTCGTTCTATTTAAGTAATCATCCAATGTCCTCATTAGTGCTTTGATTGAATCTGTCTCCACACTTCCAAGCTCTGCATTCCACAACTGAACAATTGGCCGTGTGCAAAAGTTTCTTCTCATTACATTTACTTCTTTTCCAAATTACTTTAAATCTGCACCTTCCCCTCTGAATTCTAGATCCAGATTCAACAACAGCTTCTTTCCTGCTATTATCAGAATTATGAACAGACCTCTCATATATCAGATACTGTTCAGAAGAGCAGTGTGGACTTGATGGGCTGAATGGTCTGCCTCCACATTGTAGGGATTCTGTCATGGCACTGGCTAGACCAGTATTTGTTTCCCATCCCTAACACTCCTTGAGAAGGCCACAATGTGGAGGTGCCACTGTTGGACTGGGTGGACAAAGTGGATGAAGTCAGAAGTGACATGACACCAGGTTATGGTCCAACAGGTTTATTTGAAATCACAAGCATTCAAGGTGCTGCTCCTTCATCAGGTGAAGTGACGTCACTTCTGCCCTTGAGAAGGGGTAGTTGGTTGCCTGGAATTTGCACCCACAATGCTGTCAGATGGGAAGATCCACGATTCTGACCCAGCGATACAGCAGTGGGAGGCGGTGTCTGAAGCTTGTTCTTCAGTGTGATCAGGCAATGAGAAGGACTATTGAGGAACCCAACAAATGCACCTACAATAGCATTTCTTGGGTTGTTTATGCCATTACCCCTTTTCAGTGAAGGAGCAAAAACTTGAATGAGTCAACATGCAACAGTAATGCCCAGTGCTAATGTTGCTCTGATCCAATGTTCTGTGTATTGGATTTAAATGGCAGTGCATTAGGGATTACAACTTGCCACAGGTCTCAGTGTGATTTTACCACAATGAAATAAAATGAAGTTCTAACACACATCCTGTTGAAAAGTTGCACATCATCAGCACAAGATGCACAGATTACACCTAATCCCCTGAACCACAACAGAGTGAAGGTGCAGAAGCTTTGTCCCTTAGGAATCACAGATCAGGGAGGCGGGGGTGTGCAGTGGGGCAGAATGAAAAGGGTTTGGGAGCCTTAGAATCCGAAATTGAATTGCCAACTGGTGTTGAATACAAATGAGAATCTCATTATTTCGCATTACGTCAAGAAATGTAGTACTCAGTTTCTACGCACTTCCTGTAAACAGCTGTTCATGCAGTTCTTAATGTCTCTAATTACCAGTGTATAGATCTTGCTCAAATACATTCTCAGTGTAATAAACGTGTTTCCCAAGCCTCGAGTTCAAAATGGTCTTGGGTTTTGGTGGAGGTTCAAAGTGCTTCACTTTCAGGTTGGCTGCAATTCGATTTATAGATCCAGGTTCCTCCATGCCCTCATTCAGGTCAAACCCAGGAACCCTGTGAAAGCCAACCATAGTAACATGTTGTCAGCCATAACTGCTATTCTTATTGTTATCTTGTCTTGATGCACAGAAATAGCTCACCTCTCTAACACAGAGCACAAACTTCTGCATGACTTCAATCAGGGTCAGCGCTTATACCTCCTTACCCATTAAATTAAACATTGTTGAATCACAGCTGCCCAAATAGGTAAACAGCTAGCAACCAGCATCTAAATCTTTTTCCAATCACATGTTTATTTGCTGACCCTGCAGTCTATAAAATATATACTCTACCTTTCAGGACATGACAAAGGACAGGGAAATAAATTAGAGTAGATACTCCATGTGAAGAACTACCACAAACATGGGCCCCTCTAGTGCTATAATTTCTCTGATTTTCTTTTTTGAAGCCAGCTCCAGCTGACAGGCAGCAGCAGTTTCACCTGTGAGTCACTAAATTTCAGGTTCAAGTCCGGGGGCTACAGCACAAAAAAAAAGTCTGATGCTCCAATGCAATACTGAGGGAGTGCTGCACTATCAGATGTGTCATCTTTTAGATGAGACAACAGGGACCCATTTGCTTGCTCTGGTAGACAGTCAAGAACTAATTTGAAGAAAAGCAGCTTCCCCTGGTATCCTGGCCAGTACTTACATGATGGTGATGCTGAATGCTCTGTGAAGACTTAAGGATAGTATGTGTTGACAGTAATAACCTCTCAAACGTGTTTCACTTGAATGAATTTACACTGCTGAGGTCTTGATGCAGCAATTTATTAATAATATTCAACTTTGTGAGCGGGCACAATTGTCCTAATGTCGCCGATTAAGACGAGTGTTATCCAAAGGAACAAATGTGGGATGACAGTACAAACAGGGACATGTGCAAGTTCAAGCTAATCCCCAGTGTCAGAGCCAAGGGTTATGAGCAAAGACTGTTGACAGTTGCATTGGTCAGCCTAGAATGACATATGCAGTTGTAGACAATATTGATAAGAATGTAAAAGGTAATCCAGACAGTACTTTAAATTCTCTGACACTTACTTCATCCAACTAACTGAATTGGCTGTGAAAGCAGATATAAACGTAACTTATTAAAGGCAGTTGGACGTGCACATGGAAAGCTAAAATCTGCAGGACTATGGGGAAGGATTTGAGTGGACTAATTGGATTGCTCTTACACAGGGCTGGGTAGAACACAACATGTTGCTCCACTACACTGATTCTATGTCAAAAGTACTTCACTGGTTGACGGTCATTCCAAGATTCTGGAAAGAGCCGTATAAATCAAAGTTTATTCTTGCCTACAATCTCTCCTTGAAGGTTTGAGCTGACAGTCAAAGACTATCTTTGAAGAAAACTGCTCACCTACAGGTCCACAATCAGATTCTCCAGCCTCACGAATGTTTCACTTATAGTGAAAGAGGCAGTTCTGCAATAACCTCATTTTCTGAGCGCTCAGGGGGCTGAGAAAGACGTAACTTTACAGAAGGCCCCAGGCCATTCATTGCTGTTCACTATGATGGTTGGGAAAGGTACAAGCTAGAATATACGGTATGGAAAGAGCTGAGAAAGATTTTAACAAAGTTTTGGGAAGAGGCCCTCCACTCCCTTTTCATGCATGTTCTGCCACTGTGCCATCCAATTCAGGCAGTGCATCAGAGGGAATCATTCAATACCTACACATTCTCTCTCTCTCTCTCTCTCTCTCTCTCTCACACACACACACACACACACACACATACACACACACACAAATCCCAACTCACTGTCAGACAGTCCTTCCCCAGAGTTACTAAGAGACCTAACCCACACAACTAGATAAAAACACAGTGCAAAGGATATCACAAGGGTCAAAACAAATAGCAGAGGACATGAGGAAAGCAAATATAAATGAGGGCAATGCTATACCCAGGTTCTTAAAGAAATGTTGTCCATTCCATGTCCCAACATTCCACGCAGCCAGGATCAAAATTCAAAACCACATCTTCCTCATGGGAATATGAAGCCATTTAGCACCTCTGTTAGGTCTTAATCCCATCTGTCTTAATCTGCCTTAACACACTAACCTAGGAAAACTTTATCGACTTGTGTGGAAAGCTCCAAATGATCACACTCCGCAAACCTTTCGTGCGAGTGAGAGAGAGAGTTTTACTTTGTGTGGAAAAAGTCCTTCCTGATTACACCCTTAAAGAACCTAATTATAACACTGTGGATCCTTGTTTTGGATTTCTTTTCCAGAGGAAATAGTTTCACTATGTACTCCCTATTGAAGCCTGTAATCATGTGCAACATATAGATCAAATCATCCCTCAACCGTCTACATTCAACAGCATACAAACATAGCATGTGCAACCATGCCTCTCATCAAGTACCCTACTTAGTTTATAATGCATTCTCTTCAAAGTCAATATATTCCTTATGAGGTGCACTGCCCAGAACCAGAACACTTATCCAGATCAGACAAGGGTCAATATTCGTTGCCAGGGTTGCTCAGCATACACACTTTCCAGGCGGGATGATCAGTGGTCTGCTAAGTCTGAGGTGATACCCCACTCCAGCTGACCATGCCTAGAGGCCTTCGTATCGGCACTGAGTGAGTTACAGCTGTCTGAAGGTCCAGTTTAAGAACAATGCAAGGACCCTGTGAGACAGCAAGTAAAATGACAGAGCTGACAAAAAAGAAGTAGGGTTAATGGTAGAATTGCATTTCAGAACACAATTGCTCAGATCAAACAGAGGGTATGTGGGTTTCAGGTAATGCCATAGGTAGTAACAATGCCAAGTTAATATATATTACAGTATTGGTTAGACCTCAGCTGAAGCATCGCATTTGATTTTGCCACAGCACTTTTAGAAAGACGTCAAGGCCTTAAAGATGGTCCAGAGGAGATTTATACCCAGGATAGGAAACCAGTTATATGGAGGGGTATATGCTATGTTGTTCTCCTTTGAACAGAGAAGGAGAAGGTAAATTTGCCAGAGGTGTTTGAATGGTTAGGGATTTTGATAGAATGGATAAGAAGAAACTGTTTCCAGTGGTAATGAGGGACTTAACATAATGGCAAAACAACTCAGGGAATTTATTTTTAATGCGCTTGGATACCCCGAGAGGGCGTGATTAGCACATTAGCACATAGTAGGTTCAAAGACATCTTGGAATATTTGCAGCAAATTCTCAAAGAGGAGCATGAACTGTCAGAGGTCATTGCATATATTGGTGCCAATGACATAGGTAGAAAAAGGGATGGGGCCCTGCAGAGTAAATATAAGCAGAAAGTTAGGCAGGAAGTCAAAAAGCAGGACTTCAAGGGTAGTAATCTCTGGATTATTCTTGGTGCCATGCGCGAATTAGAGTAAAAATAGGAGAACAGAGCAGATGAATGCATGGTTCAGGAGCTGGTGCAGGGGGCAGATTTTTGGATCATTGGCAACTCTTCTAGAGCAGAAGTGACCTGTAAAAAGAGGTACGGGTTGCACGTGAACTGGAGGGGGCACCAATATCCTCGTGGGGAGATTTGCTAGTGCTACTCAGTAAGGTTTAAACTAGTCTGGCCGGGGAATGAGGCCATAAGCAATAGAAAGACAAGACAGAAGTTGAGGCTGGTACAGAAGTTAAAGGCAGCAAGTTAAATACACAAGGCAGGCACCAGCACAGCAAAGAATGAGGGAAGACTGATAAATTAAACTGCATTTATTTCAATGCAAGATGCCTGACAAGTAAGGCAGATGAATTCAGGGCATGGATGGGAACACGGGACTGGGATATCGTAGCTATTAAGAACATGGCCAAGGGAGGGAGAGGACTGACAGCTCAATGTTCTAGGGTACAGATGCTTTAGAAAGTATAATAGTGGAGTCAAAAGAGGAGAGGGAATAGCATTTTTGATTAGGGAAAACATCACAGCAGTACTTAGGATATTCCTGGGCGATTGTCCAGAGAAAGCTTTATGGGTGGATTAGGGGTGGGCAATAAATGCTGGTCTGGCCTCATCCTGTGAATGAATTAAAAAACAATACATTTGGGCAAGGCCAATTTTGATGGTATTAGAGAGTCAAAAGTTGACTGGCGGAGGCTGTTTATGGATAAAGGGATGTCTAGCAAGTGGAACGCTTTCAACAGCGGGATAAGGAGAGTTCGGGGGCAGCATGTTCCTGGTAGTGTGAAGGGCAAGGCTGGCAGGAGTAGGTACACTGGATGACTAGAGATATTGAGGCTCTAGTCAAGAAAAAGGAGGCATTTGTCACGTACAGACAGCTGCGATCAAGTGAATCCCTTCAGGGGTATACAGGGTGTACGAATACACTTAAGAAAATCTGCAGGGCAAGAAAGGGGACATGAGATAGCTTTGGCAAACAAGGTTAAGGAGAATCCAAAGGGATTCTACAAGTTTATTACGGGAAAAAGTGTAACCAGGGAAAAAATAGGGGCCCTTAAAGATCAACAAGGCCACCTATGTGTGAAACTGCAGGAGATGGGCAAGATCCTAAACAAATATTTTGCATCAGTGTTACTGTGGAGAAAGACATGGAAGCTAGGGAACACAGGGAAATAAATAGCTATGTCTTGAAAATGTCCATATTAGAGAAGACAGGGTCCAGGAGGTCTAAAATGCAATGTAGATAAATCCCCAGGACCTGATCAAGTGTGTCCCAGGACATTGTGGGAAGCTAGGGAAGAAATTGCGGACGCTCACCAGAGATAATAGTATCATTGACAGCCATGGTAGAGGTGCCGCAAGACTGGAGGGTGGCTAACGTTGTGTCTTTATTTAAAAAAGGCTGCAAGGAAAAGCCAGGGAACTACACAGCAGTGACCATGATGTCAGTGGTGGGTAAGTTGTTAGAAGGGATTCAGACAGAGAGAATCTACATGCATTTGGAAAGGCAAGGACTGATTGAGGATAGTCAGCATGGCTTTGTGCATGTTAAATCGTACCTCACAAACTTGACTTTTTTGAAGAGGTAACCAAGAATATAGGTGAAGACACAGCAGTAGACGTTGTCTACATGGACTTTAGTAAAGTTTTCGATGAGGTTCGGATGATAGACTTGTTGATAAGGTGAGATCACATGGGATCAAGGGAGAGCTCACCAATTGGATACAAAATTGGCTTGATGGTGGGAGATAGAGGGTGATGGCAGAGGGTTGTGTTCAAACTAGAGGTCTCTGACCAGTGGTGTACTGCAAGGATTGATGCTGGGTCTCTTGTCATTCATCATTTATATAAACAATTTGGATGAGAATATAGAAGACATGGTTAAAATTTGCAGATGACACCAAAATTGGGTGGTACAGTAGACAGTGATGAAGGTTACTTAAAAGTACAATGGGATGTTGATCAACTAGTCCAGTGGGCTGAGAAGAGGCAGATGGAGTTCAATTTAGATAAGGCTGTGAGGTGTTGCATTTTGGTATGACAAACCAGGGCAGGATTTAGTGGTAGGGCCCTGGGCAGTGTTGTTGAACAGACAGACCTAGGGCCTTTATCGGTCAGAGCTTTGAATACAGGAGTTGGGACATATTGTTAAGGCTGTACAAGATATTGGTAAGGTCACATTTGGACTACTATGTACACCTCTGATCACCGTGCTACAGGAAGGATGTTATTAAACTGGAAAGACTGCAAAAAGGATTTACAAGGATGTTACCAAGACTGGAGGGTTTGAATTATAAGGAGAGGCTGGATAGGATGGGACCGTTATTGCTAGCACGTAGGAGTTTGTGGGGTGAACTTATACAGCTTTAAAAAATCATGAGAGGCATTGATAATGTGAATAGCCAAGGTCTTTTCCCAAGGGTAGGAGAGTCCTGAACTAGAGGGCATAGGATTAAGGTGAGAGAGAAAAGAATTAAAAAAGACCTGAGGAGCAACTTTCTCACATAGGGGGTGATGCCAGAGGAAGTGGTAGAGGTGAGTTCAATTACAACATTTAAAAAGACATTTGGACAGGAACGTGGATAGGAAAGGGCAATGGGCCAAATACAGGTAAACAAGGCTAATTCAGTTCAGAACACCTGATAGGCATGAACGAGTAGGGCTGAAGGCTCTGTTTCCGTGCTATATGACTCTATGACACTATTCAGCAGGGAACTAGATATAGCCTTAAATCGAGAATATTTGCAAGGCTTCAGAAAAACAATGAATGGCTCCTTTAAAATGTGAGCAAAGGCATGATTGACAGTACCTTCTATAATGCAAAATTATACAACTGCAACAAAAAACCAACACAGTCGCCTGTGGATTGTTACACCCATCAACTAGGAAGATCACACTGGGAGTTTGCACTGGATATCAGTACCTGTAGTATGCAGTCAGTGGAGTCTTGGTCTCTTTCCTAACTACAGTCACAATGGGCTCTTGGGCCTTGATCTGGTCATACAGATGGAAATCACTGGCAGTCATGGTCTCATCCTCTACCAGGGCATGGGTGTAGGCAGAGCCATAATGATCCTGCAGAAGTTTGCTGAGCCTAGCGCGAGAAGGGCCCCTGGGCATCTGCTTGGTCACCAGCCACTGTGCTGTCCTCTTGCTCATTTTCTTCACCAGGTACTCATCCCATGGCTCATGCAGCTCGCTAATGGAATCTTTTGCCCCTCTCTCAGGGATGTCAACCCATTGCTCCACTAATGGAGCCTGCAATGCTCCTGCCACAAGACTGCTGCTCTCTGGCATGCGGATCACTTCAGCAGAGATGGCGTCCTTGTGCAGATGGCTGGATGTTGATCTCCGATCAGAGCGGTCTGTGGTCCGTGCAGCCCGCTGACCTTCCGCCTCCCTCTTGGGCACCTGGCGCACAGTCTTTGGGTGACATGAAATTCGCTTCAAATGGCCAGGCCTGCGGGGAGGGTGATCTTTCACCTCTTGGGGTGCAACAATCTCAAAGAGATCGAACATGTTTCTGCCATCTGTTTCCTTGAAAGGGACACGGTAAAACAGCATGGAGTTAACTACATCCTGGGAGAATTTCAAGTTCAACGATGCATTTTTAATGTATTGCCTGTGCAACTGTTGCCTGTACTTGCACTGGGGAAGAACATCCTCTTTTAGAGGGAGGATGGTCTTCCAATTCTGGCTGGTAGCAGGAGGCTTCAGTGTCGGGAGGTCCATCGTTTAGTTTGCTAAACTCATCGAAACCCGGAACATTGGGACTTCTTCACAAAGAATTCAAATTTCAATCTATTCACACCTGCAAGTAGAAATTTAATAATAACCACATTATTGCACAGTAAGTGAATTCTGATATCAACCAAGTGATGCTAAACCTAGATAATTTTAAGATCTGCCATTAGTCTAGAATGAGTGAACCACAGCGAGTGAACTGCGTCCAGTGAACATCTCTCTGCTCATTTCCCTTCATTCTTTCACTCATTCTTCCTCTTTCATTTGTCATTTCCCACAGTCTCTATCTTTCTCAGTTTCTGTCTCTCCTTTTCCCCATTCAAGCTCCCTCTCTCCCTGGGTCTCCTTTTCACTCTGTTCCTCATAGGAGTTGTCACTTCTGTGGATTTATAAAAAGCAATTTTCCAACTGCGGTCTGGAATTCGGTGATGTAATCTAGACAGGAAAGCAGGGACAACAAAAAGTCTTGCTGTGGGTGATATTCATTGTTTTGAGCTTAGATGGACATAGTTATGAGGATTGTGTGTAAGAACTTATTTTAAAGGTTTAAATATTGCAAGAGTTTAAACTTGCAGTCTGATAATCACATAGCTTTGGACTTTATGCCGACTGCTATGCAGGTTTGCGTCCCAACTGGTACTGATATTGCAAAATAACTCATTATTATTGATCCAGATATTAAGGCCCAGCTGCAATTTATCTCCTGCCTCTTTGGAACAAGCAGACTTTGAACAAATTGCCGAAATGCAACTAAACATAATGTCCCTTCCTTTTCCCTTCGAAGTATTAAACTTTTTTTTTTATTAAGTTGGTATAATTTTATTACTTGTGTCTTAGTTAAGTCCAAAGACATATTGGAGCTTGGAACTGCAGAGCAGCAGTGAGATTGAAAAGATGGTCCTATTTCAAGTGAAATGACAGACAGCTGGTTTAGTCATCCAGTGCAGTGTTCTAATTGGACCATAGAACACTACAATATCCTGCCTTCATCTGCTAAAAGTGCTCACTATTTCTGTATCATCCTTGAGTGCAATGATAACACAGTTTCTTCACTGCAAATATCCTTCTTAAACTTTACTCCCTGTACCCTCCACCCTCACTTAACTGCAAAGAGCTCACAGCTTTTTGTCAATAAGATCAAAACAATTGCATCAGCTGACCCTGTCATGTCCGCCTTACGCTAGCCCACTAGGCCAAACGCCTAACTTTTTTTTCCCCATACCTCCCCGTCATGCCCTATCCAAACTCATCTAGTTAATGAAATCGATTTCCTGGTCCGTCTACCCTATTTCCACCCAAACTACTGCTGATCCAACTTCACCATCTGGTTGCCATATTAGCCAATAAATGTTCTTTTACTTCAGCTACCATCTCCCTCTCCTCCAAATCTGTTGCTACCAACCATCTCCTCAGATAAGCTTGGCTGTGTTGCCTTTTTGTACTACAATTCTTATTGGAACATACAAGGTCCTGAGGAGATCTTACTGAAACATGAGATTCTGAGGAAGCTCGAGAGGGTAGGTGTTGCATGGATATTTCCCCTTACTGGGCATTCTGGAACTAGAGGACACAGTTTAAAATTAAGGCACCTCCCTTTGCTGTTACGTTAAATAAGCTGAATGTCCTATTTTCTTACAGTCTAGTCCCATCTTTCCAGGACCTCTGTGCTTAAATCCTTCAATCAGGTTTCCATGATTCTGATAAAGATGAACATTCACCATCTTTTACTTCTCAGCCTGTCTGCAGCTTACGACAAACCTTCCTCCTCTCCACTGGTGTTAAACATGGTTGGGGCTGATTTCACCTGGTTCCATTCTTACCAAATTATACTCAGAGTATAACTTACACTACCTTCTCTTCCTGGACCACTGCATCTGGTGTCAGTGAAATTTCTACCCTTGAGCTCCCTCCTATTTCTAATTTGCACGCTACCCTTGGACAACATCATGCAAAAGTACAGCATGAGTTTTCACATGTATGCTGACGAAAGTTCAATTTTGTCATGAACTCGTTGGACTTCTCCACTGTTGCTCAGTTGACTGACAACCAATTCTCTTTCAGCAACAATCTCCTCCAATTAAATACTAGCAAAGCTAAAACCATGCAGTAGGGTACCCAAATAAGAACATGAATAGGAAAGATTTGAAGGGTCTCTTCTGAGGAAGGGTCACCAGATCTGAAACGTTAACTCTGATTTTTTTCTTCACAGATGCTGTCAGACCTGCTGAGCTTTTCCAGCAAATTTTGTTCAAGATTTGAAGGGATGTGGGCCAAAAGCAGGCAGATTGGACTAGTTTAGTTTGGGATTACATTCAGCATGGACTGATGGGACGAAAAGGGTCCATTTCGGTGCTGTGTGACTCAATAACTCTAGAACTCCTCACCATTTAGATAATATGCTCCCTTCTTACACTTTCTCCCAAAATGGACAATTACTTTCACACATATACTCCATTTGCCAGATTTTTAACCACTTAACCTCTCGGTATACTCTTTATACGCTTTCTATATCCTCTTCACAACTCATTTTCCTAACTATCTTTGTATCATCAGCAAATTGGGAGATGTAGCTCTGGGCATCACATGTCAGGGAGAATACTTTGGCCTTAGATGTACGGCACATTCAATGTTGCTGCAAGAATGCATGGGAGGCAATATAAACTAAATGATATAATTTTAAAGGGGCACATAACAGAGAAACTTAGAAGTGGACATACACACATCTTCAAAGGCAGCAGGTAACCCTTTCAGGCTGCCAAAAGTACAGAAACGATTGTTGGCTTTCCAAAAAAGGCATTAAGTACAAAGATAAACCTTTAGGGGGAAAAAAAACCCCACACTGGTCAGTGGAGTAGTATATTCAATTTTGGTTTAATGCTTCAGAGAGGGTGTCAAGGCTTCAGGAGTGTAGAGACTGGAGAAGCTGGGATTGCTTTAGAGAGGAGATGGTTAAGGATTTGAGATAACAAGGTGTAGAGCTGGATGAACACAGCAGGCCAAGCAGCATCAGAGGAGCAGGAAGGCTGACGTTTCGGGCCTAGACCCTTCTTCAGAATTGAGGTTAAGGATTTGACTGTTTTTCAGTGACAAACAGGAGCCAGTTGGTTCTCAAGAAAAGAATAAAGTGGTGAGTCATTGGGAAACCGGAAAGCAAATTTGAGAGCAACGTTCAGACTTGAAGAGGGGGAAGGGAGCCACACGGTTGTGAGAAAGGGTCGACAATAGCACTTTAAAAGTGCTGGCGTTGGAATGATGGTCTAAGTGCTTCCCCACTTCCTTCCATAGCGGCTGTACCTGACTCCCGACAACCCCGAACCCTTCTCCCCCACCACCCCCTCCCCAGTTACCCGCCCTCCTCATCTCCCGGGCTGAGCTCCGGCGCCGCGCAGAGACCAGGCCGCAGCGTTCCCGTGACAACGGCACCGGCGGGGCCCGCGCACCGTCCCCATTAAACAGCGCGGGGCGTGCAATGCTGCCCGTCCCCATTAAACAGCGCGGGGCATTCACCTCTGTGCCCATTATACTGCAAGGCTGTTAAACACTATCTCCATTAACTAGCGGGGTACTCCTTATTGTACCCATTACACAGCCGGTTACTTCTCACTGTCCCCACTACACAGCATGACATTAATCACTGTCTTCATTAAACAGAGGGAAATTCACTACCGTCTCCATTACACAGCATGGTATTGATCACTATCTCCATTACACAATGAGGCATTCAGCACTGTTTCCATTATACAGCAGAGAACTTTCCTTTTCATCATTGAGTTGTGGTGCGTGGACATCACTGGTTAGCCAACACTTATTTCCCATTAATCAGGGGATATTATTGAGTCGTTTACTACTGTTCCTACTAGACAATGTGAAATTGTTGAGTTTTTAACAATTACCAACATCAGGCTACTTCATTCTCAACCACCCAGCCCCACTGAAGACGCAGTAGCCATCCTTTGAAACCGAATCCAGGGCTGAGCTATTCTTTGCATCAGCTAATACTATACATTCATCTGGAAAGCAGGTTTTATTCCAGGTGGCTGTGGATGTTTAAGGTGAAGGTAAAAAAGTGCTTCTGTGTCGCAGAGAATCAAGTGATTTTCGGAGATGGCAGGAAAGGAAAGAGGCACTAAATCATGCACAGTCACACTGAATGGGGGTTGATGGCTTAACCTTGATCTTTCCTTACTGAAATCAGAGCAAGAAAGTCTGAGCCTCCTAGTACACTGTCAGATCCAAGCAGCTTATCCTGATGGCCTGCTACATTGGGGTTATCAGTTCCTAGTAGATGGAACATAGTGTTCACCCTGTCACTTGGCAGATGGCAGGGGGAATCTATTCACCACCAAGCTGCATAAATTGCTCTTGCAGTGCTGACAACAGGTTGAAGTCAAATAAGTGAGGTGGTAGAAATCATCCCTTATCACTCTAAGGATAGCAGCAGTCTGTCAATTTCATAGCCTTGTTTATCCTGATTTGAGAGAATTTGGAAAACCCCAAGTTGGATACAGAGTCCAAGGTTAATCGTCATTGAATTGTCATTTTGTGCAATATAATTGCTAACCTACTTGCCCTAGGTATGTTTCTCCCATGCAGTAAATATGCACCTGTTGAAAGCAGTCAGTAAGATCACATGTGGGGCTTCCTATTCCTTTCACCTGTGCAGGTAAAAATTCTTCCCACAGTCAGTAATACAGGATGCTGAGGAGAATGTCATGACCAACAGGGTAAAGGAGTTAAGGGATTAACATCAGTGGAGGTACAGCCAGAAATACAGCACTGAGGGAACCAATAGTTTAAGAGACACTAGATGAAATGTGAGTCAACATCAGTGGAGATACAGTAACACAGGTTGTCCATGGCTGGATTTACAAATTGGCAGAAATGAAAGGACTAGAATATTGATACATAAAACCATTTCTGATCATTTCAGTCAGTCACTCTCCACCTACATCCTTTCAAACCCACTTCAAGCTGGAAAAAGCTCTCTTCCAGTTCTCTTTCAGAATCCTGTCTAGACTTGCACCATAAAATTTGAATGCACACAAATCACACCCTCAGCTCCACCCTTGATACATTCAGCCATATTTAACCATTACTTAGTGTATTTCACTTTGTTTCTCTCCCCCCACTTCTAACACGCTCATCCACTTCCTCATGTTCATGGTAGACACCATGAAAAGGATCATGCAGACAACCAGTATTAGTTAACTCAGCCACATTAGGGGCATTTAAACAGTCCTTGGATAAGCATATGGATGATGGGATAGTGTAGGGGGATCGGCTTAGATTAGTTCACAGGTCGGCGCAACAGAGGGCCGAAGGGCCTGTTCTGCGCTGTATTGTTCTATGTTCTAACTGCCAGATGTGACTGGACTACAAGGTCCTTGGCTCATCTGTGGAAACTGCTCACCCTGGAAGAAAGAGATTCCTGCCTTTGTTTATCTCCAACTAATCATCTTCATTCCTCCTGTCCCCTCTACCCTCACTAAGCACCAGGACCTCATGGATTTCTGTGTCATTAAGACAGAGAGACTATCCAAGCAGCTGTGACACTTCCTTTCCCCTAGGCCAAGTTCACCAGACCCAACCTCAAGACCTCCCTACTCCCCAGTATCTTCTCTAATTCTTCCATTTCACCTCACACCCCAACTCCGACTTCAGCTTGACTATGGGACTCCCACTTCAAGCCTATTCCGACTAAACAGCTGATAAATTCAACTCCCTTCCTGCTCCCTATGTTAGCTAGTATTAAGATCTCTCTCAAATACTGTTCCCATTCCAAAAACAAAATCTCAACTTCTCTATCTTTGCACACTGCCCCAAATTTCTATCTCTCTTCAAAAATCCTTGAATGTGTTGTGTGTTGTTTCTCCCAAATCCATTCCCAGCTTTGCCAAGTTTGAGTGCCTTTTTCCAGTCTTCCACCTTACCACAGAACAAAGATGATTATCAAAGTGTAAATTACATTCTGTGACTGATTATTTCTTCTCTACCTGTCCACAGGCCTCTGACATCATTGACTCTATCATCTTCCAACCAACCATTGCTATCTGGGTGTATGGGACTACTCTCATCTTGTTCCACTGTTATCTAGGTCATCGCACTGGAATAGCCTTCACAGTTCCTCATCCCACTCCTACACCGTTATATCTGGTGTCAACAGCCCTAATATTAATACCATGCCCATTGGTGCCCACACCTTCAGCTGCTTAGGCCCTAATCTCTCAATGCCATCCCTAAACCCCTCTGCTCCTTTGCCTTAACTCCTTAAAACATTATCTCTCTGAACATGCTTTGGTGGTCTTTTGTGACTTGGAGTTGTACCTTATTGTATCATATCAAAGCTCAAGGCATTTATTAGAAAAAATTACAAACAGTATCACAGCGTACTGGCAGTGGAGTTAAGTGTGGGCATAGAGATCACAATGCACAATTAATCCACATTGAAAGGAACTTCTTCAGGCTTTCTTATTCATCTTGACCATGCCTGCAACGCCTCAAAAGTTTGCTGCTAAGCAGACTTAATGCTCACAGCACTGCAGAAAGCAAGCCCACGCTTCTTAAAGACAGACTTCACCTCTAAACCTGCTCCTGGAAGTTGATGGGACAGACTTTCTCAGCAGGTGAAACTACACCAACAAAGCAGTAAACTTCAGATCTTCTAGCGCAGACTTGAAGGTGATATTACAGTAGATCGAAAGGAGTGGGGTGGGGGCAGCAACTTTCCAACTGCGTACTGAGAAGGTAGCGGCAGGAAATAGCCATGAAGGTTTGTATTAGGGACTGGTAAAAATTCAATGACCTCACATGTGGTTAAGGACAATGAATGCATCTTCAAAAATAATTTCCCACCAACATCACAAGCAGTCTCAGAATGCACTGCTCACCACCCATCAATCATCACTAGCTGGGCTCACACCAGATGTATCCTCTTGCACCTTCCACTGCCACAAACCTCGCGCCCACATCTTGGACCTTTCATATACTTCTGGATCCTAAGTACAACAGGTACATCTACACAAGGGTTGCCCTTGGGTATCAGCAACATCCCGTTAAAGAGCGTTTGTAGAATATTACCCAAGCTCACTGCAACACACCATCACTAAACACTTCTCCAGCCCCCTCCTTTACCAGAGAAGGTACAATGTAACATGGAACAGGCTGAGCAACACATTCTCAACCCCTCAGACAGGATGGACTGGAGAACCGCAAATATTACACCCTTATTCAAATAAAAGTGTAAAAATAGACCTAGCAGCTACAGACCAGGCAGTTTAATCTTAGCAGCAAGAAAGCTTTCAGAACAATCATCCAGAGTAAAGTTAAGTCACTTAAACGAATGGGGATTAATTAGCGAAAGCCGGTACTGACTTGCTGAAGGCAAATTGCAATTCAACGAAACATGACAAATTTTTAATGAAATTATTGATGTGATATATAGACTTTCAAAACACATTTGATTATGCGCACATAACTAGCCTGAAAGTAAAGCCAGCGGAATAAAAGATTGGCTAAGTGACAGAAAATTGTTTCTTTTAGACAAGTGGAAGATGTATAGCACAATTCAGAGGGACCCAGGTCCACTACTTTTTTCTTTATGTATTAATGATCCAGACTGGAAACGACATCATCTCAACGGCATACATTAGATGAAACTTAGTGCAGAGAAGTGAGAGATCCTTAAAGCCCGAGTGCTGGAATCTGCATCTGTGAAGACCGCAGGCTGAATCCACAAGAAAACAAATTAGCTATTTCACGACATCCAAGTTTCCGCAGCAATGCTGGACCCTCTGTAACGGAGGCTGAGACATCAACCCGTAAAACAGACATCCTCTAGTATGCAGGAAAACCAAGATGCTTCTCATGTCCTGTCTAAAATCTAAAGGATATACTCATCTGGAGTAACTACACCTTCCTTCTTTAAGGAAAACAAAAGTTGAATTCGTGAAAAGGTTTGATGGCATAGGTGTGAAGAAAATGTTTCTACTTATGACAGAGATAAAGGGGTCTTCAATAAATCCAATAGGAAATTCAGGAGAACGTTCCTCCCCCACCCTACTACTACTGATCCCTGTGACACACCATTAATTACAGGTTGCCATCCTGAAAATGCCCGCCTTATTCCTGAGTAATGAATATTGGCTATGAGTTAGCCAATCTTCTATCCATGCTAATATACTACCTCCATGGGCTCTTAAGTAGCCTATTGTGTGGTACCTTATCAAATGCCTTCTAAAAATCCAAATATATACATCCACTATTTCCCTTTTTATCTGTCCTGCTTGTTACCTCCTTAAAAGTTCTAATAAATTTGACAAGCATAATTTTTTCTTCATGAAGCTATACTGAATCTACTTGATCATATTATTCATTTCTAAACACTTATTATATTCTTTATAATAGATTCTAACATTTTCTCAATAACAGACATTAAACTAACTGGTTCGTATTTACCTGTTTTTGTCGTCTTCCCTTTTTAAATAAAGAAGTTACATTGGTAGTTTTCTATTCCTCTGGCACTTTTCCAAAATCTAAGGATTCCTGGAAGATTACTACCAGTACATCCACTGTCTCTGCAGCTGCTTCCTTTAATATTCTCGGATGTCTCTCATCAGGTCCAGGGTCTTTAGCTCCATTAATTTCATTAGCACTCTTTCTCTAGTGATATTTACATATTTCCCCTCTATTTTTTAAAAATAATTTTAGAATACTTTGTCTCTTCTATTGTAAAGACTGATGCAAAGTATTTATTCAACTCCTCTTATATTTCCCAGTGCTTTATTAATATTTCCCTAGCCACATTCTCTAAGGGGCATATATTCACTTTGGCGTCTCTCTTACTTTTCATATATTTAAAGAAACTTACTGCCCATCTTAACATTGCTTGCAAGTTTACCTTTGTCAGTTTGTTCTGGTCACTTTTTGTTGGTTTATAGAACTTTCTTTCAAGAACAACTTTCTGGCTCACCACTAATCTTTGCCACATTGTATGTTTTTTTTCTTTTGACTCAATGCCATCCTTAACTTCCCTGGTTAACCATGGCTGGCTTATGTCTTTCCTAGAATCCTTCTTCCTCACTGAAATGTGTCTTTGTTGTGAGTCATGAACTATTTTCTTAAAAGTCTGCCACTGTTCCTCAACTGTCTTGGCTGTTAAATTCCTTTCCCAGTCCACTCCAGCCAGCTCTGGCCTCATTCACAGAATCCCAGAATCATTGCAGAAGGCCACCATTCAGCCCATTGGGTTGGTACCAACCCTCCAAAGAGCATCCCACTAGGCCCACACACCCCCACCCTGCATGGGTTTTTTTTGAAACTATCCCACCTAACGTGCACACTTTTGGGCAATGTTTTAGCATGGTCAGCTCACCTAACCTGCACATCTTCGGACTGTGGGGGGAAACGATGCAGACAAGGGAAGAATGTGCAAACTCCACACAGTCAGCCAAGGGTGGAATCAAACTCAGGTCCCCGGTGCAGACAGGCAACAGTGCTAACTGCTTAGCCACCACCCAGCCATTCCTTTGTCAATACCCTTAAGCTTATTTGGGCCAAAGCATGACACCAGAGAGCAATTGGCACAATAGTCAGTTTTTGTATTGTAGGCCAAGATGTAATTCTATTTATGAAAGCAAAGTAGTTGTGTCTCTGGGCTAATAATGCCTAAATCCAAAAACTACCATAGAAGCTTGAAATTTTGAAAGTAGTGTAAAAGAAAATGTGGAAAGTCAACAAGAAGCTGTACAAACTGTAAAACTGTAAAAACCCAACTGGTTTAGTAACATCGCTTAGGGAAGGAAACCTGATGCTCTTGACTGGATTTCACTGGTAAGTGACATTAGTCTCACACAAATGTGGTTGAAGTTCAAGTGCCCTAATTAAGTGGTCCAGCAAGCCACTAAACTGTAGCAAAACAAAACAGATACCAGTTGTTTGATGTGGCTACCACTTCCGGTGAGAAACCAGGAAAGAACAGGAGCTATCCTTACCAAATCCCCAAACACAGCAGGGGAAAAGCAGATTTATTTCTGAGGATTCACAACATAAGAAGTTTATTGGCACCTTTTTTCTTAAAAAAAGACGCACACATTTTCTATAAAGACTTAAATTAGAATTGAACAGAGACTGGATTAAAAATGCCCAGCCAGATGGTGGATTAGCACTTTATTAACAACACTACCATGTAGTGGCAGGAATACAGTACTGCAAGAGTACATTGTTTTCGGTTCCATATATCTTCCTGTTTGTAAATCGACTCGGAGCACATTCACAAAATAACTGCCCTGCCAACATCTGATGCGACCATGTTCCACCTTTGGCTGAAATTACTGCCCAGTACAGGGTATATTTTGCTGGTTTAATCTGGGAATGCCTGCGGCCTACCATGAACCACACCCTCCTACCCCACCCCCCACCCCCAATTCAAAACACAAACCAAGTCAATGATTTAACCAGTGCCTGGGCTGCTGGGCCGGGCAGGGCAGACACAGGTCAATGTAGCTCCAGTCTCTTGGGGTTTCAACACGAACAAGAGATTTGCTGCAGAGTCAACACAGAAAACTCTGATGGGAACATACAGTAGATACCTTGAAGGAGGAAAAGACAGATTAACAATTCAGGCAGGCTATGACCATGCTCATGCCAGCTGAAACACTCACCTGGGTTTCTCTTTTAGGCGATGATAGATCAAACCACACATTTTAAGTTTTCTGCTCCCCAGGTATTGCTTGTATTGCCTTTTGTTTCAAAAAAGGGCTCAACGTGAATGAAAACCTGCTCTGATTTGTAGAGGGTGGTGCAAGGTTCAGATCCAGGGGGTGCCTTAATTACAGGGGAGATATTTACAGGGCTCAGGTGACACACTACTAACAAAGCCCTGGGCGCAGCAACAGATTCCAGCTCACTGAGCTACCATCGCAGGAATCAAGCAGGAAAACGCTCGCAGCCAAAAAGTGAGCTCAAGTGATGGCGTCACTGCCTGAGATCATAGATGAGACAATGGCTACTGACACTTCAATGACAAGCAGGGCCCGGGGTTGGCTTGACCCAGTCTCCTCCACCATTGGCTCTGACTTCTGTGGGACCAATGTCTTATTTATAGGTGGATGAGCCAAAGTACAGAGACTCCTGAAAGAAAACTGCCAGGCAGCTTCGGGGAGCGGGCAGGGGGGGTTAACTTGGTGGATATCTGACACAAACTGGGAGGAAAACAATTACTTACCATCATTTACAGTAGCCAATAGGCCACATGCACTAAAACAACCTAGCAGCCAGAACAGATGTGGCGGGGTGGTGCTCTGTATCCAGCTGATTATAAATCCAGCCGGCCACCAGATGGTTTTCTTCTGCTAGGCACTTAAACTACTGTGTACATGTACAAAACACAGCTGTAGAAAAAGAAAAGGTTTCCTGTATACAAGATGTTCTAGTAGGAGAACACTGCTTGAAACACAGAGCTCGCCAAATGCACAAATCAAACCATCCCCTCAGACAAACTATAGCCTCAATCCCCAATAAGATTAAAAAAAAGACCGTAGACCTACTGAGTGGGATCACTTTTCAGCCAAGCACTAAAGAATGACAGAAAGCAGCACTCAACTTACTTTTACTAAATGAAAGAAAAATAAAAATCACCAGAGTTTTTTTTTTTATACAATGACCGTCCTGCCTGAACAGAGTCGGGCAGCCGGGCTCAGTCTTTCAAAGTCCGCTTGCTGCGCGCGTCTGCTGCCAGTAAGACACGTACAAAGAAATGTAGCAGCAGCAGCTTGGACATGCTCAAATCAGTCCCCGGCGCTTCTTGTAGTCCTCCAGGTTTAGGGATCGCCTCGGGGTTCCATCTTTCACGGACGGAGTCTTCGAGCTCACTGACAATGACTTGGATTCTACACCGTTGTAAAAAGAAAAGACAGACACTGAACTGCAAATTGTATTTACTTCGCAATTTTAACCCAGTAAATACTCCACCCTACCAAGATACTTCACAAAATCTTTATCAAAAGATAATTTAAACACCCAGAGGACAGCTGACCAAACATTTGGTCAAAGAGGTAATTTGTAAAGGAGTGTCTTACGGAAGAAGCGAGGGGTAGAGGGGTTGAGGAAGAGAATTCCAAAGCTGAGGATCTAAGTCGCCAAAGATGGAGCCATAAACAACAGCTACAGTCAGAGGTCAGAAGAAAAGAGGCTCAGAACCTCTAGAGCTCATAGGTGGTACAATGACAGGGAAAGATAAAGGATTACTAAGGGATCTGAAGCAAGGAGGAGATTGTTAAAATTGAGGCATTAGCAGACTGGGAGCTTATGTACGTCAGAGAGCACAGGATTGACGGGTGAACAGAATTTAAGTATTTGACCAAGCAAACTAAGTTGAGAGAATTTGGGTGCGGCGAAATGGGATACTTGCCGCTGCAAGGGCTCAGAGTGTGATGCAGACACTTCCATTATAACTAGGCTGGATTACATATATAGCAAAGCTGCCTCTGCATAATCCCCCTCAGATCAAACCACGACCTTCAAATATTCACAGAACCAGTACAGCAGGGGTTAGGAAATCTCTGCTACACTGTCCTATTTGGCACTCTAAAGAATGCGGTCACTGTTGCCTCTTTGCCTACCCAGGATACATTTGTGTAGTTTTGTCAAGTCAAGTCATCAGTGGTAAAAAATCAGAGGGGTGTGGGAATCACATTCCATTCTAGTTCCTTGAACTCTTCATCTACAAAAGCAATCTGGAGGAACGCCATACTGTTGGTGGTACTGTCTTGCAGAAGAGACATTAAATGGCCACTCAGGTGAATTTGGAAGATCCCATACAGTACAATACATCGCAATGTGTTTGAAACAAGTGACAAGCAGCCCATTCAGTTTGCATTGGACATTTTCATTTGACATTTAGAAATAGGTTATATAATGTATAAATGTATACAACATATACATTTTTCACAGAGGCTCACCTGCATTGGGAACTTGCAGATCGATCTTGATGTCGAAGTCATGTGCTTTGAAAAGGTCCTCAGAGAGGTCGGAGTTTGATTTATTATTACTGTCCTCTTTCTTACTGCTTCCCTGATCCTGCTGTAGGAACACATCGGTTACAAATGTAGCAACTGAGACACAAGGGAGTGTTTGAGATCTATCGGTGCACTTCCATTATATACAATAGAGACTGTTGGTTAATCACCAGAATCAATCTCTTTCAACAGATTCAGACACGTGGTGAAAAAATCCTTAGTGAAGTGTTTCAGGAACCATAGAGCCAAATTCACCTATTCCTTAACAATGAACTCATACCATGTCATGTTTCAAATTACTTGGATACTGAAACTCAAAATATGCCATTAAAACAGCTTCTTAAAACCTCTTTCTCTGAGTCTCTGTTCTCCCTAGCCTCTTCAAAGTTATGCATCATCCTGGCTACATCTCTCAGTATTTGTAACAGTGTGCAAGACAGCAACAAGAGATACTCCCAAAGAGCTAGCAGCTTCAGGAGAGAAGAGAATATTGATGAGAGAAGCATTTCCTTGGAATGAGCAGTTTTGAGGGAGACAATTTATCGCTGTAACAATTGATAAGTGACTGACAGAATAGCCCTAATGATCTACGGAGACTTGCACACCGCTGACAAAATGGGCACTGGAGAAACCAAAAAAAAAACTGAAGGTGCAATAAAGGAATCAAAGGATAGGGGGATAGATGAAGGACATGAAATGCGAGTAGACCAGCTATGATCTCAGTGAATAACAAAGCAGCTACTTCTGCACCATTTTCTCATTCTACAGGCCCTAAAGGTTATCCAACAACAGATAATCCCCAGCAACTGCGCAAACTATATTACAAAGTCAAAAAATTCCCCTCACGAGTGAGAATCAAAGAACTTTTCGCCAAATGATATGCCCCAAAGGATGATTTGATAGCCACCATTTCTTCTCGTTCTTACCGGTTTGTTTAATTCCAGTGGCAGCTCTGTCTGGGATCCAGACCCATACTTGGCATTCAGGTGGGCAATGATTGCAGCCTGGACAGCAGGATCTCGGGACTAAGGAAACAAAAGCAGCGTTTTGTGAACCTTTGTCATCAGGGGTCTGCCTAGCACACCCTGCCGAAAGCAGGTGCCTCCTCATTTACCTACCCAGCATTACAGGGTGGGGTGGTAGTGGTACGATATAGCACACCCTCCCACACCACCTCCCAGCATAATCTGGCACTGGGAAGGGCAGGTGGCACCTCATACACCTTCCCTGGGGCAAAAGGCTGTGTTTTACAACCTCTCTAGAGCAGAGATGGAACATTTTACTGAATGAGTCAAGCACTGCTGGTGCCAGAAATTTAAAGCAAACACAGAACACTGGAGACACTCAGCAGGTCTGGCACAATCTGTAAATTGAGGGAGAGTGTTAACGTTTCAAGCCCAATATGACGGCTTCAATTCAAGCCAGACTCAAAGCATTAACTGTTTTCCTTCCACAGATGCTGCCAGACCTGCTGAGTTTCTCCAGCATTCTTTGTTTATTTGTAATAAATATGGAACAAAAGTTGTACAAGTAACAGTGACTGTAAAACACCTGGATTGTTGTTAAAGTCCATCTTATATCCTTTAAGGAAGGAAAGTCGCCACTTACCAGGTCTGACTTATGTGACTCCAGACCCACTTTAAACTGCCTTCTGAAATGGTCCGGTTAGCCATTCAGTTGTATTCAAGACGACATGTCACCACTACAAGGGTAATTATGGATCGTAATAAATGCTGGCCGGTGCTATTCATACTCATGAATGAATAAGAAATAAATCTCACCACTCAGGCAGCATTGTAAACCCTCCCTGATCAGGCAGCTTGCAAGTTGTCACTAACATTATAAAACCTCAGTGCTCAAATAGCATTGTAGAACCACACTGACACAGCATTGCATATCATGATTACTGACAGAGCTGCACAAAGACCTTACATTGGAGACGATGGTCGGTTGACACTGGCGCCTGGTGAAGGGGTCCATTTGTTTAGTTCTCTCACTCTGGACCTCAGCCTGCACAGAATGCGAGATTACAATTAAAAAGAGTTCTGCAGCCCTGTAATTCAACAATTACCTCAAGTCAGGAGCAATCTGCATATCACTACCCCAAGAATGGGTTCCACTGTGAAAAACATTGAGCCACTTGTGCATCAAAAACAGCTCTGTACCACACCAAGACTTATGGAAGAATGCTCAGTCGAAATTAGCAGTAAGCTATTGAGACAAAGTGCTTCAATAGGCACAACTGCAGCTCATATTCCATACAGTAGTGGAGACTCCCACATACCCCCCACTGACGTACACTGGTTCCTGGTGCTCCAATATCTCAGATTTAGAACCAAGATCCACAAAGCAAAATCTTACCATAGCCTCAGCCGTTCTGTTTCTTCACAATTCCCTACTCTCTTTAAATCAGAAACAACTGCAACCTGGTAATATAACCGGATTAGCAATCCAGAGGCTCGCACTAATGCTTTGGAGACAAGAGTTTAAATTCCACCAAAGCAGCTGGAATAAAACATTAGTCTTAGTAATAGTGATCATGAAATAACAGACTCTTATAAAAACCCATCTGGTTCATTAATACCCTTAAGGTGAGGAACTTGGCCACCCGTATCTGATCTGGTCTCAATGCAATTCCAGACCCACAACATGGCTGACTCTTAAATACCCCCAGATGGCCTAGCAAGCCACTCAGATGTACAAAAACACTACAGAAAAGTCTAATACAATCAGGTGACTTCCAGGGATCTAGATACTAGAAGCAGCAGACACACCCAACCCAATCAAGTCCTTAACCAAAATTAGGAGAGCAGTCCCAGAGTAGCGATTCAACAACCTAACAGTCACACACACACACACACAATCACTACCACTCAGAAAACATCAAAACTGCACCATCACCGTCCCTGGGTCTATCCTGTCCAACAGCAGGACAGACTCAGAAGTGGCAGCACAGTGATATACAGACATCAAGGTGTGGCTGTAGGAGTCCTCAACTTTGACTCCTTGAAATCTAATAGCATTACATCAAATATGGGCAAAAGAATCTCATGCCAATCACAATCAGTCACCCTCTTTGTGCTGGTGGATCAGGCCTCCTTAATGTTGAGGACCACTTCGGCGTTTTTTTTTTGTGGGGTTGTGCACACATACCCACATCAAGTGTGGTTCAGCAGCACCGCTAGTGACCAAGCCGGCTGAGGCCTGGAGGACATATCTGCCAGACTGAAGAGAGAACCAACCAGAAGGAAAAGTCTGCCTTGACCAGAAATCTAGCTGCTGACCATTCCGCAGTTCTCTAAGCCACAGCATTGGCCAACCACAAATTAAATGAAACTACTATGCACATATGAGTTCTGAAGTGTCAAAGGACAAAAACATCAACTCTCCCTTCTCTCCACAGATGCTGCCACACCTGAGATTTTATAGCAATTTCTGTTTTTGTGTATGCGCTCTAGGGCCCACTTGAAATAAACCATTCCAGTTTGTTTCACAACTGTGTTTACTAGAACATCTTACCAAACACCCACTGTCTCAAGCTGTGTTACATCAGGATTACCTGCAAAATACGATTAGCCCAGCTTCCCCCTTCCTCTGTACTGAATGCCCTTCGACACCTCAACTGAGCACCTAGCCTTCATCGGCGAGTCCGATTAATGAGCGTTTGATAACGAAGATAGTCTCAGCACATCATTAGAAAATTACTGGGAAGAGAATCCTGGCTAATATTCTCTTATAAACCAAAGACATTGAAGCCAGCTTTAACCCAAGCAAAATCAGCTACGACATCACGTACAAGTTGTCAAACCAGAGACCTTGTGGTCTTCAATGTAGACTAACCAAATGCTTTCAAATCAGTAGCTAATAGTTACTTAGCAACAGCACTTACCAGCAAAGCCTTTTCAGACTCTACAATGTTCCACTCCCTGTTTCTCTGGTTTATGTAACTAGAAAAAGGAACAACAGTATTTTAGCGGAGATACTTGTGAAATAAACCAACGCTTGGCTGTCCTGTGATGAAGGCAATCACTTCCAAGGGCAGTTTCAAATTCTGTTTGGAATGAAGGGGCTTTACTACCAGATGAAAGCTTATCTCCAGGCCCATCTGGGCTCAGCAATGGAGGTGCGGGCCTTGCACATCAAAAACGTGGACTGTGGAATAGGTTCGGGGAATCTGTCAATAATGAGAAATTAACATCCTGTGTGGTGCCATCTCTAAAACCTCAGACTCTTCCTGAGAATGTATGGCCCAAAGAATACACAACATTCAAACTGAAATCTTTAAGGTTTCGTGTGGGCTCATCATGACCTTTTAGTTTTTATATCTCATAACTCACAATTACAATTCCTTCAAGCTGTTGCAAGCTCAGACTTGAATCACTGGGAGATTTTGATTCAAAATCCAATGTAATTTTGCTGATAACTAAAGGCACCCCGAAAAGGCTTGCTCCAGTTCAATTCAACCAACTTCAAGTGGTTCCACGTTTTGGAAAAAACCCTTTTTTCAGTACGGAGCGGTACGGTGGCTCAGTGGTTAGCACTGCTGCCTCACAGAGCCAGGGACCCAGGTTCGATTCCAGCGTTGGGCGACTGTCCGTGTGGAGTTTGCACATTCTCTGTGTCTGCGTGGTTTTCCTCTGGGTGCTCCAGTTTCCGCCCACAGTCCAAAGATGTGCAGAGTGGGTGGATTGGCAATGCTAAATTGCCCATAGTGCCCAGGGACGTTTAGGTTAAGTGTGTTAGACATGGGAAGTGGGTCTGGGTGGGATGCTCTTCGGAGGGAGGTGTGGACCTGTTGGGCCGAATGGCCCATTTCCACACTAGAAAGAAACAACAAATTGAGAACTTCAGGCCATTTCTCAGCAATACCAGGACTTGGTGACATACAAGCCAACCACAACGATTATACAGAAAGGAACCACATATAATAACAAATGTAGACCATTCATTCCTTCAAGTCTACTCAGCAATTCTATTAGATTGTGGTTCACCTGTATCGTAAGTCCATCAGGCTGCCTTGGTTCCATATCCCTTACACTCTTGCCCAAAACAGATCAATTAGAGCTTCAAATTTTTCAATTCGTCCCCAGCCTCAACGGCTTTTTGGGGCAAGTGTTCCAGGTTCCCACTACCCTTTGTGATGAAGGGGAGCTTCCTGACATCATACCCTGAATGACCTAGCTCTAATTTTATCATGTCCTCCATCAGAGGAAATAGTTCATCTCTCAACACCCTACTGACCCCTGTTATTGAATCTGTCCACAAAGTTTATATTTTTTGAAACAGACAGAAAACAGAATTCACCCTCCTAGTTGCCAAGGAAACTAGGACCAAAACTGAGATCAGAGAATGGTATTTCTGGTTGGAACTACATAAAGGATAGCCAGCAGAGCTCAAGAGAAGTTGATGAGACCAGTAGTATAGGATAGGAAGGTTGAAGGAGAGGGCTAGGTTCAGAAGCTTGAGAACAAGCAAATATACAGTTGCTGCAGCTGCTTTGTTACGGCAATGATATTATGGGTTGGTCTACTCCAACCAGCCCAGTTGAGGAAGTTCTACAGATACATGCCTTTTTGGGTGAAGACAATGTCTGTGGAAATTGGGTTGGTTGCATCCTGCTGTTAACTAGGGGTCAGGCTAATGTCTAGAGGAGAAGATGAAATTCTTAGGATAAGACAGACAAGAGTTTTGCAGGACTTTGACTTGTTTTGATGACCTCTCCATTGTATACTGCTGATTCATTTCATAAGATCTGTCTTAGTTGTAATTCCCATTTGATGTGCAATGCACACTTTGCAACGAACCACAATTGCCTATTAATTTAAGATGATTGTGAGTTTAACGCACAGGAGGCCACCTGAGATAGTGTTGTGTTTTCTTTGTTTGATTCTTGAATTTGTCAAAAATTCTTTTCCGTTAAACAGGAGAATCAAGGTGTTAGTCTTTTCATATTTCTTTCCTCTAAAAACATCACTGGCCTCAACTGAGTTTATAATCAATCCTCCAATCAACCCAAAGACCTCAACTAAAAGTGCATTCCTCTATCATAAGATTATTAGAGAAGCTGAGCTGTTCACCATAGAGCAGAGAAGGTTATGAAAGTCTTGAGAGAAAAGTGTTTGTAGTAGTAATGAAGGGTCTCGAGAAAGCATAAGATTTTCCATGGCAGAAATGTGGAAAGGTCTGAATGCCCTCCCTCGATGTTGTATTATTTGATGATGACAGGAATTATATCTCCCCTTACTGTTCTTTACTCAAATAAACAAACCTAATCTATGCATCCTGTCGTCATAATCTGCCCCTTTTAGCCCAGGTATCATATTGGCAACTCCACAGGCCAACAATAGAGAGATGGCAGATAACCAAATAATTGTTTTGCTTTGATATTTACCAGGGAGATGGAACAGACGTACTGAATATTGAGATAACAATGAGATGATCGTATTTAAAATTATATAAAAGGGATATATTAAACAAAATAAATACACTTAATGGAGTGATTTCATATTTTAAAGAAAAATAGGAAAGAGACAGCCGAGGACATTATTCCTACTATTTAATAATCTGTTAAAAATAGGCACACTGCAAGAGGACTGGCAAATAGCCCGGAGGGATAGACTATGTCCAGATAATTAAGACCAGTGGTCACAGAGTCCTACAGCACAAAGATAGGGCCTTCAGCCCAAATTGGTCCATGCCGATCATAATGTCCATCCATGCTAAACCTATTTCCCTGCACTTGGCCTGTACCCTTCTACAAGAAACAGAACTGTAAAGGAAATGACAGAATAGAAGCATATCTCTAAGAAGAAATAAAATAATGAATAGTTAGCATGGATTTCAAATGGGAAAATCTTGTTTGACCAACATTACTGAATTTTTAAGGATGGAACAAGAGCAAACAATGGTAATATAACATACATAATTTATCCAGATTTCCCAAAGGCCTTCAACAAGGCATTACCACACTATTGATCAAGGTTGGAGAACATGGATTCCATCAGGGTACAAGTGGCACAATGGATGTGGAGTAAAGTTATTCAGACTGGCAGAGATACGAGGTGATGTTCCAGAAAAATCAGTGCCGAGACCACTGCTGTTCACAACTTACATTAATAATCTGAACTTCAGAGTCAAAAACAATTTCTAAATTTACAGATGTCAGTAATTTGGGATGGCCAGGGAGGAGAGACAGTCATCAGATTAAAGGAGGACATTAATAAACTGCTGGCAAGATATTGTTTTATGCGATCTAGGATGCAGATCTGACACCCTATCCAATAGCCAGTTTTCCTGATGCTTATATAAAGATAGCATGAGTTACAGGTATGGGAAAAACATTTGTATCTAAATTTCTGTATGAGTGACAAATCTTGGATCAAGGCGTGCTATGTTTATGGCTTCTCGCTTAGTTTGGACAGCTTATAGGGTTTGCTATCTGATGAGGTATCTGGAAGGGAAGACAAAACTCAACAGCTGTGGAAGAAAATACCGAACAAAATGGGGGTGAGAACAGCCTTGTTTCACTCCACTCTTTACTATGGCTGTATTGTACTGTGCATATAATCCTGATACAACACAAAAGATAAGGCTGAAATATTCACAGCGATCTCCAGCTAGAAGTGGAGTGGATGGTCCTTCTCAGGCTCCTCCAGTGATCTCCAGCATCACAGATGCCAGACTTCTGCTAATTCGATTCACTCCACGTGATATCAAGACATTGTTGGAGGCACTGACCACGACAAAGTCTACGGGGCCTGACAACATTCCAGCAACAGTACTAAAGACTTATGGCTTCAGAACTTGTTGCTCCCAAAGCCAAGCTCTTCCATTACAGTTACAGAAGTGACATCTACCTCAGAAGGTTGCCCAGATATGTCCTCTACACAAAATGCAGGAAAAACCCAATCCAATTACCAATTATCACCCATCATTTACTCTCAATCATCAGTGAAGTGATGGAAGGTGTCATTGACAGTGCTATCAAGCAGTAACCTGCTCAGAGATGCCCAATTTGGGTTCCGCCAGGGTC
The DNA here is from genome assembly GCA_024137785.1 of Ginglymostoma cirratum. Taxonomy (NCBI): domain Eukaryota; kingdom Metazoa; phylum Chordata; class Chondrichthyes; order Orectolobiformes; family Ginglymostomatidae; genus Ginglymostoma; species Ginglymostoma cirratum. The sequence goes on from JAHRHZ010000133.1 coordinate 3,595,182, forward strand.
ACTCTGCTCTTGACCTCATTACAGCCTTGTTTCAAACATGGACAAAAGAGCTGAATTCCAGGGGTGAGCTGAGGCAAGTGTGATAGCCCTTGACATCAAGGCCACATTTGACCGATTGTGGCATCAAAGAGCTCTAGCAAACTTGATATCAATGGTAGAAGTTACCCTCCTCCCTCCGGAAAAACCTCAGTGGATCTCTCTCCCACTGCAACTCTCTCGTAATCTCGCAGGTTGAGGCGATTGATGTCACGTGAAGGATCTCAATGTTCCAAATGTAGATATTGTCACGGTTAGGGCCAAATTCTGAAGGCCTGAATGTGGACTGTAGTCCATTGGGGATGATCTGGTTCTGTAGGCAGGTACTAAGAAAGGTGATGTGGCTGTAGTACCTGGTATGCTTCAGGACGTGGTCGAGCAGTTTCAAGACCGAAGAGATTACGAGAGAGTTGCAGTGCATTCACACCTGCATTCCCCATGCAGATGGCCTAAAGGCCCCCCGCTTCTTCCTGTCCTGCAGGCCCGACCAGTCCCCATCCACTGAATCGGACTCGTCCTCACCTTCAACAACTTCTCTTTCAATTCCTCCCACTTCCGACAGACAAAGGGGATGGCCATGGGTACCCGCATGAGCCCAAGCTATGCCTGCCTCTTTGTAGGTTACGTAGAACAATCCCTCTTCCAAAACTACACTGGCCCTAAACCCCACCTCTTCCTACGTTACATTGATGACTGTGGGAGCACGAGGCGGCACCGATACAAGGAGCTCTAACAGTTCATCCACTTCACTAACACCTTCCACCCCAACCTTAAGTTCACCTGGACCATCTCTAATACCTCTCTCTCCTTCTGGGACACCTCTGTCTCCATTTCCGGCAACCACCTAGAAATCGATATCCCATTTCAAGCCCACCAATCCAACTACCTAGAATACACCTCCTCCCACCCACCTTCCTGCAAAAAATGCCGCCCCCTATTCCCAATTCCTTCGCGTCCGCCGCATTTGCTCCCAAGATGAAGCATTCCACTCCCATACATCTCAGATGTCCTCGTTTTTCAAGGAACGCAACATCCCCCCTCTCAGTGGTCAAGAACGCCCTCGACCGTGTCTCCCGCATTTTCCGCAACTCATCCCTCACACCCACTCCTTGCAATAACCACCAAAACAGAATCCTCCTCGTCCTCACTTACCACCCCACCAACCTCCGGATCCAACGCATCATCCTCCGACACTTCCACCATCTGCAATCTGACCCCACCAAAGACAGTTTTCCCTCCCCACCCTTATCAGCTTTCCAGAGGGACCAGTCTGTCCGTGACTCCCTTGGCCGCTCCACACTCCCCTCCAGCCCCACTTCACCCAGCACTTTTCCCTGCAACCACAGGAAGTGCTACACCTGCCCCTACACCTCCCCCCTCACCCCCATCCCAGGCCCCAAGACGACTTTCCACATCAAGCAGATGTTCACCTGCACATCTGCTAATGTGGTATACTGCATACACTGTTCCCATTGTGGCCTCCTCTACATTGCGGAAACCAAGCGGAGGCTTGGGGACCGCTTTGTGGAACACCTACGCTCGGTTTGCACTAAACAACTGCACCTCCCAGTTGCAAACCATTTCAACTCCCCCTCCCATTCCTCAGACGACATATCCATCCTGGGCCTCCTGCAGTGCCACAACGACGCTACCCAAAGGTTGCAGGAACAGCAACTCATATTCCGCTTGGGAACCCTGCAGCCTAATGGTATCAATGCGGACTTCACAAGCTTCAGAATCTCCCCTCCCCCTACCGCATCCCAAAACCAGCCCAGCTCGTCCCCGCCTCCCTAACCTGTCCTTCCTCCCACCTATCCCCATCTCCTACCTACTAACCTCATCTCACCCCCTTGACCTGTCCGTCCTCCCTACCACCCACCTACACTCACCTTTACTGGCTCCATCCCCGCCTCTTTGACCTGTCTGTCTCCTCTCCACCTATCTTCTCCTCTATCCATCTTCTATCCGCCTCCCCCTCTCTCCGTATTTATTTCAGAACCCCCTTCCCCTCCCCCATTTCTGAAGAAGGGTCTAGGCCCAAAACGTCAGCCTTCCTGCTCCTCTGATGCTGCTTGGCCTGTGTTCATCCAGCTCTACACCTTGTTATCTCAGATTCGCCAGCATCTGCAGTTCCTACTATCTCTGATATCAATGGGTACTGGGCAAACACTCTGCTAGTTGCAGCCAAACCTGGCACATAGGAACACAGCTGTGGTTGTTGGAGGTCAGTCATCTGAGCTCCAGGACATCTCTGCAGGAGTTCTTCAAAGTTGTGTCCCAGGCCCAACAATCCTCAGCCGCTTCATCAATGCCCTTCCCTCCATAAGGTCAGAAGCGGGTTTGTCAATGATTGCATTATATTCAGCACCATTCACAACTCCTCAGAAATTGAAGCAGTCCATGTTCAAATGCAAGATCTGGACAATATCTAGACTTAGGCTGAAAAGTAGTAAGGAACATTCAGACTGCACAAATGTCAGGCAATGATAATCTCCAATAAGAGACAACCTAACCACTGGCCTTTAATATTCAATGGTGTTACCACCATTGAATCTTCCCATGATCAACATCCTGGGGGTTACCATTAACCAGAAACTCAGCTGGACTCAGCACATAAACACAATGGCTACAAAAGCAGGTCAGAGGCTAGGAATACTGTAGCGAGTAACTCACCTCCTAACTCCCAAAGTCCATCCACATCTGCAAGGCACAAGTCAGGAGTGTGATGGAATACTCCCACTTGCCTGGATGGACGCAGCTCCAATAGTCAAGAAGTTTGACACCATCCAGGACAAAGCAGTCTGCACGATTGACACCACATCCACAAGTACCCCACTCCCTCCACCTCCAACATTCAGTAGCAGCAGTGTGTCCTATCTACAAGATGCACTGCAAAAATTCAAAGATGCTTAGACAGCACTATTCAAACCACGACCACTTCCAAGTAGAACTAGGATAGCAGACACGTGGAAACACCACCGCCTGCAAGTTCCCCTCCCAGCCAGTCAACATCCTGACATGGAAATATATTCCTTTGCTGTCACTGGGTCAAAATTCTGGAACTTCCTACTGGCATGATGGGTCTGCCTGCAGTACGTGGACTGCAGGAATTCAAGGCAGCAGCTCACCACCACCTTCTCAGGGGCAACTACAGAGGGCAATAACTGCTGGCCAGCAACGCCCACACCCCGCGACTGAATAAAAAGAAAACTCATCCGCTCCATTCATGACAAAGGAACTTTGGCGGACTGCCAATTTTCTACAATATCATGCAGAGTCTTGCCCTGGTGTCTGTGCTGATGCCTTTGTGAGATCTACGTAAGCAAGGCAAAGTGATTTATCCTGTTCCCTTCACCTGCCTTGTCGCTGGTATCGCTCTCCCAGCACAGAAACCTCATTGTCCTTCAGAAGACATTCTGTCTGCAAGTTTAAGGAGTATTTTTAAACATGATCCTAGCAAAGTCCACAAGGTAATCAATATAAGAATCAAGAAATCCAACAGGGAATTCAAACAAATTTTTTAAAAACTCAGTGGTGAGAATTTGGTACTCAATCACAGGGAACGGGTGACGCGATTTGTACAGATCCATTCAAGGGTAAGCTAAACATACGAGGGAAAAAGAAAAAAAGATGGCTGTGATGGTAGATTTAGTTGAGAAAAGTTGGGGCAGAGGTTCAGTTGGAACATGAACACCAGCATGGATTGGTTAGGTCGAATAGTCTGTTCCCATGCTGTATATACTATGCAATCCTGTGAATCTGCTATTAATACCATTCACAATGTTAACTCCCAGACGCATGTACATTCTTCCTCACCAACCATCTCACAAACCCTCCTGCCCATACACCTGCCACACCATGGTATTTCACACAGTAGACAAGATCAGGTGCAATCTATGGTGAAAAGGGGGTCAGAAAGCTGGAAATAATTTGATCAAAGCACACAGACACAATTCCGTTCCCATTTTTAAAAATCGATACCTTCTCGTTTTTGTAGCTAAATTATCATTTTGTCCAAGAAGCTGGAGCACAGAAGCTTTTCTCCAAAACATGCACAGGAGCTAGAGGTTGGAGAAGAATTGGGGGATGGGAGGATATTTAATCCAAGCAAATTTCATAATTTGCTGAAAGGGTGTTAGAAATAGATTCAATAATAACTTTCTAAAGTGAATTGGATAAATAATTGAAACAAAACAAGCTGCAGCGTTACTAGGCAAGACAGTGAAACTAAGTAGATAGCGCTCTCAAAAGCTCCAGCACAAACATGGTTCTACATAAGACTGAAACAATTGCACCACCACTCAGTGCGAGAATATAATAATCAGTGTGACAACTTTAAGTAAACCCATTATAAATGGGCATAGAAATTTATGATGGGGAGAATTGGACGTAAAAGACATTCTCTACCATCATCCCCAATACATTGCCCTGAAATGATACTAGTCTTGGTCACAGACAGTACATTAGATAGCTGATGGGTTAAATAAATCTGAGCAAAGGCATAACAGTCAATTTCCTGGCCAGCTCCATTGATCTCCCCAGCAAAATCCAATAGCTACCAGGATGGAAAACAGTCGCAGACTTATCCTATAATTTAGCATGGAGATTCACTAACTCAATAAAGGCAAAGCGATACAACTTAAGCCTTCTTGTTCCGCAAGCCTCAGCTGCTCAGTCTTGGGTTTCCAAACACTCAGTTTGATTTCCAAATGATTTTCTCCCAGCACAGCCAGCGTTGTTGTTTAGGTCTTGATCATAGTTTAATGCGCAGAATTTTTTTTGCTGAGTTAAAAGGTTATGGTTCAAGTTCTGCACCAATATCTTGATCAGGTGAGGTAAGCCTATTTGCCCGTGACATCAAAGCACCTCGGAAAATTGAAATCAATGATAATTGGGGAGAAAATGCTCCACTTTCTGAAGTCATGTCCAGCTCCTTTGTGCAAATGATCAGACTCAAGTACACCACTGAACAAGAGATAAAAGGTACTGCAGATTCTGGAGAATCCTAGATAACAAGCATGGGGCTGGATGAACACAGCAGGTCAAGCTGCATCATAGGAGCAGGAAAACTTGACGTTTCGGGCCTAGACCCTTCATCAGAAATGGGGGAGGGGAAGAGGGTTCTGAAATAAATAGGGAGAGAGGGGGAGGCGGATA